>OY986438.1:166656136-166833636 GCA_963920525.1 Dichetophora obliterata
TTTACAAGAATCGCTTTTTAATCAAGAAGTTCAGATTAATAGTATTAAATAAATAAGATAAAAACATACAAAAACAATTAATTGTAATAGTAATGTTATAATAGGAAATTTTGAATACATTCCACAAGAAAGAAGTTATTTAGTTTAAACAATAAGTTGAGTTTAAAATCAGGCTAAAGAAATCACTGTAATTAACTTAATAGTACATACAAATGCACATACATATCGTCGTTGCAAAAGTAAACTAACGAATCTGAAAAATTTCATTTTTAATTTTCTATAGAATTTTCACTTGAAATGAAAAATTTAGTTTTTCAGATTCGCTGAAATTCGTTGTAGCTTTATTATTTTTGTTTTCTATTGTTGACGAACCTAAAGCAGATGAGCAGATCGAGCCTAAAGAACATTCAGCAAGTCTGTTATTGACGAAAACAAGACAGACACGTAAAAGAATATTCTGCCAGTCTGGATTATGCAGCAAGTTTCTTTAAAAAATCATCAAAGAACAATTCTTCGACGATGCCCGAGACTGCTGGGAAGCTAAGCAAAGTTGATAAAATTCTTCGAAATAAGCTCATCTAATAACAATTTTTTATATACTATATTATACTATAAATAAGCTTTTTGAAAATATCTTTAATATGAATCTAAAGTCGTTGCTCTATCTCAAACTAACCGAAGTTATCATCAAATGAAAATCAGTCCTCAAGAAAAAAACGGAATTTTTTCAATATTTGAGTACCCGTAACTCAGTAACCATTCGAAAAAAATAAAAATTACAAAATGATTTTCTAAATTATAGCCAACACTACGTGTATACAAAGTTTAAACGAAATCGGAATGGGTAAGGTTGAGAATTTAATTTTTTTTTGTCGAAAAGCAATGGAGTCACTCATTTATTACAAGCTTTGAGTATAAAATTTGTAAAAATGGGATGAAAACCACGCCTACCTCCCTTACAAAGCGACTTACCTAAAAACGGTAAATCTCTTTCAATTCCACAAAAACTAATCTAATGACTTAAAATTTTGCACATAAACTTTGACCTTTAATGTGCATTTTTAGTATAAAATTTGTAAAAGCCAAATAAAAATCACGTCTACCTCCCATACAAAGTGAGTTCACCAAAATGGTAAAATCTCTTTCAATTCCACGAAATTATTCTAATGACTTCAAATTTTGCACAAAACCTTTAACAATTAATATAAACTTTAGGTATGAAATTTGGAAAAATCGTCGTCCGTGGAGGTATTTTTAATTTCGGCCCAGTCGAAGGTAATTCCTTACTAGTTTCTTATAAATTTTTTTTTGCTTTTCTTCTGCACAAAATCGAAAATTCAACTGACTTTAATGTCAAATATCTCTAAATTTATTTTTATCATGTTGATTCATCTTTTTTTCATAGAACCAAACGAATTGATTTAAAACTAGTAAGGAATTATCTTCGACTGGGCCGAAGTTAAAATACCCCCACGGCCGAATTAGAGTATATAAAAAGTCTTAAGCAAACTGTTAAATATATTTAAAGAGATTTTCCAGTTTTAGTTAAGTCACTTTGAATGGGAGGTAGGCGTGGTTTTCATCCGATTTTTACAAATTTAATACTCAAAATAAATATTCCATATTTAAGACACTGTGCGAAATTTGAAGTCATTAAATTGATTTTTGTGGAATTTAAAGAGATTTTCCCGTTTTGGTTAAGTCACTTTGTATGGGAGGCAGGTGTGGTTTTCATCTGGTTTTTACAAATTTATTACTCAAAATAACTATTAAATATTTAAGACACTGTGCGAAATTTGAAGTCATTAAATTGATTTTTGTGGAATTTAAAGAGATCTTACCGTTTTGGTTAAGTCACTTTACATGGGAGATAGGCGTGGTTTTCATCCGATTTTGCTCAGATTCGAACTTGACCTCCATTTTTGTATAAAAAGCTTATATTTTGAATTTCGTTATGATACCTCAAAAATTTCGGCTGCTGTCGTTGACACAGACGGACAGACGGCTTAATCGACTCAGGAGGTGATGCTGATCAGGAATATATATACTTTTCTATACCGGCTACGCCTCCTTATCGGCGTTACAAACGGAGTGACAAAATTAATATACCCCCATTACGTTTTTTAAACGTGGGGGTATAAAAAGCGTTGCAAAACAAATAAAAAATTACTTTCTGACGTGTCCCAATATATTGAGGAAATCCAAAGAAAGGGTTAAGAAATCAACTATTAATACATTTTTGAACTCAAGCAAATAAAGGTTTTTAATATATTTTGATACATACAAGAGATTTTTTATAACTAAATTTGCGAAAATATGCATTTATTTTTATTCGTTTTTTAATAAAAAAATAAAATGTACATATTTTTTTTTTGATACCTCCCACAAACCGACAACTCCCATAGTCGGACAAAAAAAAAGCGACCATCAGTGTCCGATTGTGGGAAGTTTCACTGTATTTATACCAAATCTAAGATAAAGACAGCTTCCTTTACATACTTTACTCAGTATTGCCATTTTTTTTTCTAACTGATACGGCATTAGAAAAGTACTGATAATTATTTATTTTTAGATTTTGCTGTCCACGCGTTTGCTCAAGGCTTGAGTACGCTCTACAGTGTAATAGTTTTATATAAACTGAGGCTAAAACTGTAAAGAGTTGTTGAAGAGCATTGAAGTTTGATATGGGCTATTTTCATATCCCTACGCGTACTGGTATATTAACTTTGTTACTTCGTTTGAAATGCCAAATAGAATGCGTGACAAGTGTAAAAAAGGTATATGGGTCATTCTTTTACAAACCGTACAGATTTGAACAAAAACTTACCGACCCATTTTTGATTTGCATGAAATTTTTTTTACGGGTTCTATATCGAAAAAAAAGAGATACGTGTTCGAGGATTTTTTATTATTCTTTTTTTTTTGATAATAGAGGGCGTTCAAAGTTTGAGATTTTGGTGATTTTTGCCTTGGAGACTAATTTTCAAAAATTCATAACTTCGGTTCTGTTTAAGCTAGAGACAAGTTTTTTGTTTCATTTTGAAGATAACAAAGTAAATTTTAAGAAAACAATAGTTAGTAAATTTATGAAAAATTTCATATTCTTATACGGGAGGCAAAAATCACGAAAATCTCAAACTTTTAACGCCCTCTATTATCAAAAAATCCTCGAACACGTGCCTCTTTTTTTCGATATAGAACCCGTAAAAAAAATTTCATGGAAATCAAAAATGTAGCGGTCAAAATGGTGTTCGTTTTGTAAAAGAATGACCCATATATATTCTTGATCAGTATCACCTCCCGAGTCCATTAAGCCATGTTCGTCTGTTTGTCTGTTCGTTAGATGACACGATTCGAAGATATCGTATTGACATTAGATATACGATATAGGCTATAGGCCCATAAAATGTTATCAGTGAAACGGCACGTGTAAATTGTGGTCGAATACCGGGGCTGAACGATCTATAACTCCAAAGCTATCCGATATCGCAAATTTGGGTTGTATGAGACGTGCCACGCCACATTTTCCAATGCAAAAACCATCCTTGGCAACGCCGTAGATATGGGGGATTCAGGGGTTTAAACCCCTCTTAGCAATTAAACATTTTTTTATATATATTAAATAAAAGCACAGATATTCCAAATTATTTAATTACCATAACATGAAGATAAATTGAAACTTGTTCAATGTACATTAGGGCGGGTCGATTTAAAAATCGCCCATTGCTCAATGAAAATCGTATTCTAGGGAGCAAAATAAGAAACTTTGCCCGAGGAACTATACCTTTGACCTATTTAGAGTGCCCCAATCGAGTCCAAATGTACATATGTCATACATTTGTATGATTTGGGGTCGGTCATACATTTCGACTCGATTGAGGCACTCTAAATGGGTCAAACAGGGATTTTTCAAAATTTTACCCTGCGGAAAAGTTGGGGCATTAGAATTCGTTTTAGAGGTATAGTTCCTCGGGCAAAGTTTCTTATTTTGATCCCTAGAATACGATTTTCACTGAGCAATGGGCGATTTTTTTGCCTACCCACAAATCGACTCGGCCAAATGTACATGCTTAGTTTTTTAGCACACATTAAGTTAAATATAATACAATGGTTTTCTTTATTGTTTTCCTATGTATTGTTGCTTACGTACTAGCGTTTGCAGAACGTATACATATAAATTGAACAAAATTATTCTAAGCCAGTCTGCGAAATTCGAATGATGATAAGCAATGCTTCATTGTTCGTTAAATTACACTGTGGGTAAATTTTCAACTTTTGAAAAGACACAAAAAAACGCTGAGACACGTCAACATAATTTTCGGTCGTAGAATTTAGTGGCATATTCAGTTTTTCCAAATCAGATCAAATTCTCGAGATATTCAGATTTTTCTTATTTGACCATAATTTGACCTTCATTTAAAAATTTGTTAATAGTATTTTAACAATTACTTTTTATTATATTTAATAAAAATAACTCCAACGTGAAAATCAAGCTAGCCTTGTTCAATCTATGATTTTTTAAAGGTTAAGCAATTTTGCATTTCTCTCCATTAAGATCAAATTTAAATGTTAAACGTAAAATCTTTAAAAAAAATCTTAAAATTTGTTTACTCAAATTAGTATTTTTTTTTTTGCTCAAATTTTTGTTCTCCAAAAATAAGGAAAATATAGCTAATAATGGGTCTAAAAATGACTAAATTTCAATTGGATATATCTCGAGATTTTGATCTCTTTGGGAAAACTGAGTATACTACTAAATTATACGACCAAAAAATAAGTTTACGTTCTCGTCATCTTAGTGTGTCTTTTTGACGTCCCTACAGTGTTATTAAATGAACGTAAGAGTGAATTTAATTTGTACATTTGTCAGTTTCACGAGCCGAAACTGTCGAAACGAAGTCGACGTTTCATACAAAATCTGCAAGCAATGAGAATGCAATATGAAAGCAAAAATTGGCAAAAATACCAAAATGGCTGAGTTTGACAGTTATGGTCACTAAAGTGGGGTACATATTTACACTCCTCAAAAATGCAACACTCAAAAATGCAAAAATGCAATGCGATACATATAAATGCAAAGCACTGCTTTAAAAAGAACACAAAACACAAGAAAATAAGACTTTTTATTTCTTTTACATGTATTCTCTTAAGGAGACTGATGATATAAACGTTCGTGGCTTTACGCCGCGGACAACAGTGACGTGCTAGTACCTAAATATTTTAAGAAATAATTTTTTATTTAATTTGATTCTTTCATATGTAAAACTATTTCAGTTAATTTTCCATTTTGTAATAAAAAAAAATAGAATTTTTTGTTTTGAAGTTTTATAACTTCTTTCTTTTGAAACTTATTAAATTATTTGTTTGGCAAAAAGTAAAAAATTTAACGGTTTTTAATTTTATGAGAAAATATAAAGAATTTAAGGGGGTTAATTAGGCTAACGGAGCTACTAGTCGAATATGACTTTGGAAGTGAAAACCGCTATGAAGAGGAAATGTAGTATTTGTTAATCTCTTTTTAACGACATACCATTTTTAAGTCGGACATGTCATACTAAAATTATGAAAAAAGACTGTTTGGGCTGTTTTTCCGGCTATCAGAAAAAAAATTTTTTTTTGTTTTTAGAATCCTCTTGAGGTCAGCTTTGATATAGGGTATGGTTTTGAAATTTTTGTTTAATATTTTTTTTTCTGGAGGCCTACCCACTCTTATATACATTTTGCCAGGTATGCTTTCAGAATAGGCTCAAGAGCATTAAAATAAAACCTTTAAAATATTTCGGAGTCACTATTTCAGAAGAAAGAGTCGAATTGCCAACATAACTGGCATCTTTTAAAAATTTATGGTACCTTTGACCCTAACAGAACAAACATTTGATCTGGAAATATATTGAAAAACGTTCTAAAAATTTGACAAAAGAAGTCCAAGAGATGAGGAAAAGATATTAAAAATAAAACATTTGTATATAAATTAAAAACCATATTTAAATATTCAATATCACAAACCTAGGCTCAGAACCAAGCTAAACGGATTTTTATAGAAAAGTCAGAAAAATAATTTTTACAAAAAATACACTCCTTTTAAATATTTACATAAAGCAACAAGATGAAAAGAAATGACAAAATTTCACCAAATCGATTGTCTTATTAATTTTGTGTATTCAATACTCTGAAATATGAGAAAAGTTTTGTTTAGCTTTTGATCGCTAATATTTCACTGTGCCTCTTTACTCAAATAAATTTGCCTCACGAGTATGATATTGCTGTGAAAATTAATTAAAGTTTTTTTTTATTATTTACTATTCAAGGTAGCTTAAGCTAGAAAAATTTAATAGGTAGGTACTAAAAAGATGAGAAATTATTATCAGCAATGTGTATATCTACACGTGTATTTGTTTAGTTATACCCATACATGTACAGTGAGACACAATGAATATGAGCCGGCTTTTGTTGCAATAAATATTAATAAAAAAGTGTTGATAAAAAAACTCACATTTTCCAAATAAAACGAGCCATTGTTGATAAAAATCAAGGCTATGCTGCTGAAAAATACTCCTTCTAAGCGTCTGTTATTAAAATAAAAAAGTATCCATAAAAAATTCAAAATTTTCGTCGAAATGAGATACCTTCAGTTAATTGACGATGGAATAAAATTTGCATTAACAACGGCTTATTTAATGTTTATGCTATTTTAAGCATTAAGTTTGTGCCGTTTTAATTTTTTTATAAAATTTCTTATAAAAACTTTGGACAAAATTTTGTTGATTTTTTTTTTTATTATTATTCAAGTGCTCTCCGCAATAACGAGAAATAGGAAAAACTTTGTTTTATATATTATTATTTGTTAGTTACTATATTTGAAATTTATTGCAATATTTGAAAATCAACCTTTCAAAAATCAACTTTTTTTTAAGAAAACTTATATTTACTACCCCAACAACAATCAGTTCGTACGCCTGAACATTTTTTAATATTAACACTTTCAATTTTTATTTATATTTAAAAATCAATATTTTTGATGCAACAAAATTTGTTGTATTCTTAAAGCTTGAAATGTCATTTATAAGGCCGCGTTCATAGTGGACGCTTTGTCTGAAGCTGATTCATAAAGCAGCTTTGTCGAGCTTTTTTTGATCATACTGAACACTTATTCATCGTTTTACAAAGTAGATTCTTGAGCTTATAGGTGTCTATAGTGTGCGCTTTCTGCTTGTGTGAGCAAACGAGATGGAGATATTAGCGCTGAAAACCATTTAAAAAGTAGCTTTATGCTCGGAGTTAGCTTGCACTATAAACGCTTTGAGGTTTTTCCATATGCTTACACACAAACAGCGAAACCTCTCAGCTCAGCAAAAAGCATTTATTATGAACGCGGCCTTAGAAATGACATTTCAAGCTTAAAGAATACAACAAACTTTGTTGAATCAAAAACATTGATTTCTTAATATGAGTAAAAGTTGAAAGTGCTAATATTAAAAAGAATTTTCAGGCGTACGAACTGATTGTTGTTGGGGTAGTACATAGAATTTGAAAACTTTTTGTTTATGTAGTAATAAAACTATAACACATTAGGATTTAATAGTGTCTAGTAGGGCTTCCAATTTCGGGACTCAAAAGCAATTTCGCGGTGAATAGTTAAGAATCCCGGGATCCTGGTCTCGGAATTGGAAAAAGAGATAAAAATTAATTTTTTTAACAAAAAAAAAAAAAGAATTCGTATGCATAGTATATTTTTTAATAAAAAATTGTTCAAAGGAATAAAAAAACAAAGTTTACTTAAATTTTTTATAAAAAGTTAATTTATTTTTTTCTGTATATATATAAAGAACAAGAATATATATATTTATTATATATATCCATAGAATAATTCATTAAATTCATATTTTCTTACATAATAATACTAACCTAAAAAAGGTACATTTTTTTTAAATCACTGAAGTCCTTTTCACATTGAAAATATGAATTAAAAATACTGTGGCATCTAAGGTGTCATCCCCTTGACCGAATTTTGGTCACAAAATTTCCAGCCGAAGAGAAACATCTCTCGGACTCAACACTAGTAGGCGGAATTGTTATCAAATGCTTTTTGAAGCAGATTACCGCGAGTGCCACCATTTAAATTTATTTTTATATTATTTTCAAACCTTTGAGATAAATTTAAATTTTTTTAAAAGTTTTTACTCGAATGTCAAACCTTAGTTGCTACCAAAACACATTTCGGTTGTTGCCTAGTGTTATTGAAAAGCTGTAATTTCATAGTAAATTGCTTATCAGAAAGATTCTTTTATTTCACTGAAATGTTTTCAATTGCTTAACTATACCGTAGCATTTTTAAATAATCGCATAAATAATAATAAAGCAAAAACTTTTCCTTTCTTAGACTTATATCTTACCAAAACTAAGATAATATGTTACCAAGCTTCTTAACAAAATCGTTAGCACGGGTGGGCCCTAAATGTGTTTCTCGATTTGGATCAGTGGCTATTGAAAAAACAATTCCCATAACATCAGAATCAGCAACGATTGCTGATGCCTCTAATCATGATGAACAGAAGATAGATGATTTTAAACTAGAGTTTCTCAAGAATCGCATCGAAATGACAGCTTTTCAAAAATTCATACTAAGCACTGGGTCATCTGTGGCTGCTCTAATAGACCCTCGTCGGTAAGTTGATCTCTTCTAACCATAACTCTTTAATGATATTTTGATTTTGCAGACATGACATGATTGCTTGTCTGGGCGAAACAACAGGTGAATTGGCTCTACAAAATATTTTGCATACCATGCGTTCTTCGGAAGAAGGTCAGCGCATATTGACGCAGAAGCCAAGAATAAATACGACAACTATAGACATAAACAAATTACGAAAAATGCCAGAAAAAACTTTTGGACATGCTTATGTTAAATTTTTGGACAATAACGTAAGTTGACTTTTGTTGACATTGCATTTCCAAAAAAAAAAAGCGATCAACATTTTTTTAACTAAGATTTTATAAACATTATTTTTGCAGAATGTAACGCCTGACTCACGTATGGAAGTGCGTTTTATGGATGATGTAGATCTAGCCTATATTATGACACGTTATCGAGAATGTCACGATCTTGTGCACACAATTCTTGGCATGCCCACAAATATGCTGGGTGAAGTGGCCGTCAAATGGGTTGAGGCTCTGAATACGGGTTTGCCCATGTGCTATGGTGGCGCTATTTTTGGTGCTTTACGCCTGAGATCAAAGTAAGTGATATAAAGTTTTCAAAGACCAAAAGATACTGAAAATTTTCAATATAAAAATCAATGTGAATAGGCATGCATAAATTTTAAATTCTGTGGTCACAAGGAATAACGACTAAAATATCGTAAAAAACGATATTTTAATTGCACGAACTACGACCAATTTTTTTGAAATATATATAAATGAAAAAATGGATATCTGCATACTTCCAAAAATTGGCAATAAAGTAAATTTCATATCGCTTTTTTACGATATTTTGAGTTTAGTCATTATTCCTTGTGACCACAGTATTGATTTCATATAAAACTTTATAAAAAAGTGTCTGTTCTTTTTAGTTTTCTTATAACGCTCACCGGAAACGATTATTTTTGTAGTGGCAACAATTAATCTCACTCAAAACTTAATATTTTTAGTTTGAAACAAAAATAAATAAAATATATTACAATTAAAAATTATAGTAAATGTATAAGCACTAGGGAGTCCAATCCCGGAAGCTTTTCTCGATTCCGGGATTATCTGGATTAAAAATCTAAATCGCGGGATCCCGGAACTAGTTCGGGATTGAAAATTTTAAGAAGTAAATAATTTAAAACGGTTTTAAAAAAATTTTTTGTTATGTATTACTTGAAACTAATGGCGTTCTCGTTTCTCAAAAAAATGTTGGATTTTGTCTGCCCTCTTTCTGCCATCTTTGAGAAATCTGAACTTTTTCTTCTTTTGAGGTCAAAATTTTTGCGAAAAGAAGACGATTCAATTTTAGATGTCACAATTTTTATTCTCAATAGGGCAGAATTTCCAAAAAGGGCAGAAAAAATGTTGCATTTTTTCGAGAAACGAACACGCCATAAAAAATGTAAATTTATGCATAACAAAAACAAAATAAAACACATTAAGGGTATTCACAATGGCGTTGTTTTCAGTGTAGTTAAAAAACCCCGTGGTATTGATACCATACTTTAACGAGCGGCTTTTATATTTTTTGTTGTTTTACATAAAATCGCTAAAAACCAAAAATGTGGTTATTTTAAGTAGCCCAATGATATGTTTAACAAACGTGGTTTTTAAGGTTTCATAAACAACTGATCGGTTGCCAGTTATTTTCTAATTGCAAAAATGGAAGAAGCTCAAAATGCAAGTTAAACTTTTTATGCCATATATTAATAAAATATATCAAATTGGATAGTTCATTTTTTTGCATAGTAACAAAAAGCTATAGTGGGAGGTTCGCAACCACAAATTCTATTTTAAAGGGTGCTCATAATTGTGATTTTCAACTATGGCAAAAAAACACAACACAACTATACCACGCAATTGTGAATACCCTTATTACTAATAAACACACAAAACTTAAATTATATTAATGACTAGCAAATTGTATTAATTTAACCCTTTCAGTGGATTTGCCCAATATAGTTATTGGACACATCAGAAAGTAATTTTTATATGTATCTATTTTGCAAAGCTTTTGTTTAAATCAAATTGTTTGTTCTATGAAAAAAAGATGAACCAACATGATAAAATAAATTTAGAGAGATATTTGACATAAAAGTCTGTTGGATTTCAATTTTGTACCGACGAAAAGCAAAACAAAATTTTTTTTCGGCCTATTTTATAAGAAAAGATGAACCGGACAAAAAGCAAATTTATGTTTTTTATCTTTTTTGGCTTTAATGAATGATAAGAATATAAAAGGGTTTAACAAACAAAGATTTAAAGGGTTGAAAAACCTTTAAGGGATCAAAAAAAAAAAGACTTTGTGCCGGACAGGAGCAAAATAATTTTTTCTTTGTACAAGCTTGCAAAACGTAAGTAGCGCAGGTTAAAATCAAAGGTATGTTTTTTTTCATCTTTGAAGGACCTAAATGATAGGAATATTACCTCAAAAAATTTGTTGTCCTCAGTTTAGCCTAGAAATAGAAACAAAAAATATAAAAAAATAAAATACATAACAGTTTAAGTTATTACTATATAAATTTTCCACTTTTTTTTTTTTTTTTTGATTTGAGTTACTCCGAAAACTAGGCTTCCCCAGCTCAAGAAGAATCCTCACTGAAGAGGAAATTATTTGGCCAAATCGTAGATTTATAACGCCATCACAAATTACGAATCTTTTTGATTCTATTTAAAACTGTACTTTAATTGTGCCAATCGCATCAGCGGATGGACCACAAACACAATTACCGTTGGCTAGTCGCACTTCACGACCTCGGTGATGAACCGACGCAAGTCGACTCATTTTCCACTTTTTTGTTTTTTTGTACATCGTCTTCATGATTTTTTGTGTTTAAGGCACATTAAGGTTGGGAAAAGACTTTTTAAAATTAAATTTTTTGTCTTAATTATTTTTAAAGTAATCATTAAGCTGATCAACGCTTTTTATTTTTTATTGGAGAGTTTTGTTCGGAGATTATAGACAAGTATAACTCGCTGATGAGAAGCACCGTTCTGATACTATGCTAGTTATAGAAATAGTTGTACGATAATCGTAAGCAATTTGTAAGTTTCGATCACGATTGCCTTCACCACAAAACAAAATTATTTCCTAAGTCAGAATATCTGACAATTTTGAAATACGTAGCTTACTTCCCGATGTTGCAGTTCTTCTAAAACTTTGCAAAGTCTTTTTTGTTCCAGTGATTTACACTCATCGTCCTAACAATCTTTTTCAGACCCAACAAAAGGTTTTTCTAATTCTATATTCATATCAACTTAAAATTAAGTGTTTGCACTTACATGAATATTTGTAATAGAAATTTTTTATTTAAAAATCCCGGAATCCCGGAAAGACAATCCCGGAATTTAAAGAGGCTTAAATCGTCCAAAATCCGGGATCCCGGTCATTCAATTTTATGCCACACCTAGACTTAATTCTATTTTTGCCTCTAACATGTACAAGTTTACTTAAAATATGAAAAAGAAAAGTAAAAAAAACTTAACTGTTAATTAAAATTAAAAACAAAAATATTCAAAACCGTAGCAATATTCGCAACAAAAAGGACGAGGTATGTTAAAGTGTTGGGTTGTTGAATTTTGACAAAACGTGCTTTTTGTTATTGCGTTGTTGACACGGTGCAGGGACATAGCCCCGAGAGGGTCAAATAGGTCATAGGCTTTAAAACCATCGAAACTTTAGCAATCTAACACCGTAATAAGATTACCTCTTAAAACCCAAAAAAAAACCCATATTATATTTATGTTAAATTAATTATGTTATAACATTTTTCAGACAACGTAAGCAGTACACACAAATTTATTTGCCGTGGGCTGTAAGTAATGGAAAGGCTATGAAATCTCTTATGGCAGTATTCTGGGAAGAACGCTGGGAGCAGGATGTCAGTGATTTGCGTAAAGAATTAAATATAACTCCGTTAAATTAATCCATGTCAAATACTATTGTTAATTTTAAATTATACTTAGAATGTAGAAAACTAATTGTGAGAAAATACAAAAAATGCTTCACAATCTAACGCGATGTAAAGTTATATTAGAAAATGAAAAAAAAATAGGTTTTAAAAAATATTAAAAGCTAATTTCATTATGCATTATTAAAAAATACCTAAAGTGCGAAGCCTACTGCAAGTCTTTTTTCCAAAAATTTACCTCATGTGTCTTGATTTTGTTGAAACTTTGGTTATAGGTTCATATTAAATTTATAAGAATTTAATTATAATGAGGATTTCTATTTTGACCAAAAGACAAAAATCGTGAAACTGCGATCATTTTCAATTTATCATATCTCTGCAATTTTTTTTTTCAATTTTAACGAATGAGGTGACATTGGAAAAGTATTGAAAAGGTATTGAAAATTTTTCATATATATAAGGGGTAATCACAATTCAGTGCACTTGCCCGTGCAATTGTGGACTTGTGCAATTTACCAAAAAAAATACACGTACGTCAAAAATCTGCACAAGTGCTTTTCTACTGTAGCCTCTAGGACTTCAGCAGTTGTGCACATTGTAAATTTTGACAGCTTTGGAAAAGTGATAGTGGTGTGTTCACGAAAACCTAACAGCACAAGTCCTCAACTGCTCAAGCAAGTGCACCGAATCGTGAATACCCCTATAGTATTGTTTTATTTTTTGTTAGAGCTGCCAACTTTTCTAACTGAAGTTTTATTTTCTAAAATCTTAAAAAGGCCACCTTATTTTACAGATATACTTATATCTTGTTACAAGAAAATATTACCTTTCATTAAGAAAAAAAAAATTAGGATTGAAAAATTATTTGCAAACTCAATTTTTACACTTTATCGTTGCACGTGCAAAAAACACCTTAATGTCAAATCATTGTTTTCAGGCCAAAGTAAACTAGTTTTAGTAGAAAGCTGGTCCAAATTTTGTGGTCTACAATATAAAATAAGAATTGAAAATACGCTTTTCTAAGTTCAGTCATGTCACTAAGCGAAAACTAAAATATAACAAAAATGTCTGTTTACTATAAATTTCTGATAAGTTATAGGCCTCTTACGTATTCGAGACGATTTACAATTTTTTAAATTACATCGATAAGTTAATTTTAAAAAGTCAATTTCCGAAAAGCTCTTGCGCATTTTTGATAACAACTCAATAATGCCCCATTTTGTTACCAAATACCGCAATTTTCAAATTTAATAACTAACAAAAATTGATGATGATTTATGATTATGAATTTCCTTGTTTCGTGCAAACTCGAATGGAAATACGAAAAACAAATTCGACAAAATGCCTAAATTTGTAAAATAAATTTCATAAAATATTGAACATGCATAGTTAGCACCTTGAATTATTGTCGATGAAAATCAATAGGTGTATTCACGATGTGGTGCATTTGTGATTAATTTTTACAAAATATACAATATTTAAAAGCTATTGTGAACGGACCTTCAATAAAGTTTTCCACCTTCAATTTTTAAAGTCAGCTGATTTTTGTGTGTACTTTTTTGGAAATATAAAAAAGTTTTTATGTTAAGTCTTTAATTTATTTTGTTACTTTTTTGTTTTTTCCTACGATTTAACTAACATTTCAACAAATCTACTACTTTTTTCATAAAGAAATAGCTCATTTTAAAAAATTTACTTATTTTACATACATTCAAAAAGCACTTGCCACTAAATATTGAAAAAATGTTTTTAAAAAAAATGTTAAAAAAATATTAAATATGGGTAAATTAAAGAGATATACAGTTTTCAATTATGGTTTTATGCCTAAAAAAACATTACATGAAAAGAAACGTTGCTGTTGCCGTGTTAAGTGCTTTTTGAGTTAATGTTTTCATCAAATAAGTAATAGGCTCTTACTCGTTGCTCTACGGAGGGGCCTCGTAATGAAATATTGCAGAGAATTCTTTGGAGATAAAGACTGCATCAGAAAAAAATAAGTACATTTTTTAAAACGTACTTTTTCTTTATGAATAGTGTAGTAGATGTGTTGAAATGGTAGTTTATCAGCCCGATCATGAATAATTTTTCACGCGGCATCAAAAAAGGGAGTTTTAAGATAAAGCTTACAATATTCTGGAAAATTTTATGCAAATTTGTTGATAAACCGTTGATAAATAAATTTGCATTAAAAATGTCCAAAACGTTCTTTATCTTAAAAATTAAAATTTCCTTTTCCTTAAATATCTTAAAAATATCGTAGGAAAAAACAAAACAGGAGCAAAATAAATTAAAAACTTGACACAAAATAACACTTTTTTACTTTGTTTTATTTGTGTAAAGTTTACTGCCTCTTAAGAGGTTACGTGGCGTAACTTACGCCCACTTGTAACTTTGAATTTTCATGGACTTTTTTGCATATTTTTTAAGTATAACTATCTTTAAATTATATTGCCTTAAAATTTCAAGTCGATCTGAAGCAAAATTGACTGAGATTTGAGTGTTGAAAGAGAAGAATCCGTTGCGTTGACAGATTGAAAGTGAAGTTAAAACGTTGAACAAGTTTTTTTTTTTAATTGCATTTTTGAAACCGGTGAAAAAATAACTCGAAAACTACTGAACCGATCTTTTGGAAACTTTGCAGGCTTATGCAACACATAAAAATGTACTGTTCAATCGTTATATTTTTTCGATAAAATATGGCCGTTTTATATCCAAAAAGCTATTGCTTTTTTAGACAAAATAAAACCATTATTAAAAATAAAAAAATTAAATTTTTTCTTTCGACATTTTGTCACTTTTTTGTTGACATCTTTAGGTGGTTTATTTTTTTATGTAACTATTAACATTAAATTAACAAAACGCGATAAACTATTTAAATTTTAAACATTTTACAAACAATATTTAAACTAATTTTTCAAAAAAGTCGTCCTTCCGTCCAGTGCTCTGCATTATTATTTTTTTTTTAATTCATTGTGTAAAAAAAATTTGCAGTAGCACTGTATGCAGTAGCTTTATGGAAAAATTAGTTAAAATATTGTTTGTAAAATGTTTCAAATTTAAATAGTTTATCGCGTTTTGTTAATGTAATGTTAAGAGTTATATAAAAAAATAACCACCTGAAGATGTCAATGAAAAAGTGACGAAACGTCGGAAGAAAAAAATTTAATTTATATATTTTTATTAAAAAATGCATTTTAAAAGTACTGGGCAAAAACCTCTGGTCAAATATCAAATGAAATATATATAAAAAAATTGGCTCAAAAAATATCATATAAAAACATGAACTTTGACTGTCCGCCATTTTATCATATATGCATAGTTTTTAAAATCTATCCAGCAAACACTTGTTTCTATTGTTATTTAACTAATTTTATTGACATTTTATGTCTCAGATGATCCAGTTTGCCACAACATCATCATCGCAAAATGCTAAAAAGAACACAATTTTTTTACGACCATTTGTAAAAAAACGATATAATATTTTTCAGTAAACGAATTACTGAAAGGTGTTCAATGCATTTACTATAAGACCATGTTCTCATCTAGAGGCCCAAGAACACGGTGATGTTCTTGATTTTTTTTTTCATAGACGGAAGTAAGTGAACACCTTGAGTTTTTTGAAGTTATTTATTGATTTCTAAAGTCTAGGACAATATTTTTTTGGGTGAATAAAAGTGTAATGTGAAGTGTTAATACGCCGTCAAACGTAACGTTGAATAAAAGGTACCAAAACGGTCTCCATGATGTAATTTCTTTTTTTCACATCAGCACGTTCATGTCATCTGATATAAAAAATTAAAAAAAATTTATAAATTATATTATATTTATTATAACAAAAAATAGTTGAAAATTACAAAAATGGTGGACACGTCAATTTGAAGTAGTGTTTTTTTAGGATCCATTCAATTTTATCTACTTTAAAAGAAAAAGAACCAAGTCAATCCATAGAGTAGTTATTGAGATATCGTACAGACCAGTTTCAAAAACAGTATTTTTCAGAAAACGCGTTTTAAGATTTAGTTAGCAATTTTTTGAGTGCGCTTATAAAAATATGGGTTTCTTTCGAAGGCAATAACTTTTTTATGCAATTGTTATCGGTCAAACCGCTTTGGGAATATATTCTACACATCATAAGCTATCGAAAAAGTAAAAAATAATTGAGTTTTTAGTTGTAATTTCATGACAACCTGCCCTGAAGATGTTATTTTGAGCGTTTAAATAAGTTTAGTAGTTGTCTTAAAAAATTCATGAAAATTATAAATTAATTGCATGGCTAAGTAAAAGCTATGAAATGCATTTTTGGGAAGATTACGATTTCCGGAGCTGATAAGAGTGGCTGAAGGAAAAATCGATTAATCGATTTGTTTTCATGTTATCGATATTTTAAGAAAACATTTGTTTAGAGGTTTTAAGAAAACTATCTATATTTTTCTAAGTGTATAACTGATATTGCTGATTAAGTTGTTATTTGAAAGGTAATACATAAAGCTTTTGTATTAATTTTAAATGAATCAAATCCGTAGTATTTAATATTTTATAGCTATTTGTAGGCAAAAAAAAAATATTTGCTTAAATAAAACCGTTATTTTCTCAAAAACTACCTTTATTACTATGGATTATGAAAAGTTAATTATTGAAGCCTGAAAATATATCTTTCGTTTGATATATAATACATATGATTTATTTGATTTTTTATGTGTTTTTTATGATGAAATGATTTGCCCTTGTACGGAAAGTTGTTAATTGAAGCATATTTACCTTAATTGTTTTGTATTCTAATTCCATATTTTCTTATATCACCATTACAATAAATAACTGTTCTTAAGGCAACATTATAGCTGTAATATTTATATGAATGAATATGATTTTCTAGCCAGCGAAAAAATTTGAAATTTTTAGTTGATCAGTTTTGGACAATGCAATAGCAAATAGCAGTTTTTATTAATCTTATGTATTATAGTGTAAATTGTAAAGAATATATATATTAGGGCGGGTCAAATTATGGCTCAGCGAAATTCGTAAAATACATGTAATTTCAAGACTTTTTCTCCACTACAGCATATACAAATTCTGAAAAAAAGCTGTGCGGACTTTCGTAAATAGATTCATACACATACATTCATACATTCATATTTTATAATTGAGAACAAAATCTATTTACGAAAGTCCGCACAGCTTTTTTTCAGAATTTGTATATGCTGTAGTGGAGAAAAAGTCTTGAAATTACATGTATTTTACGAATTTCGCTGAGCCAGACCTCCAAAAAATTCGTCCATACAAATTGACCCGGCCTAATATATATATATATTTATATATCAAATGCAAGGTTAAATTGTAAGTTTTAAAAATAAAATATAATCTTAGTACCTTAATAACGCCAATTTAGTAGAAAATAACGGTTTTTTTAGTTACAAATTTTAAATATGATATAGTTTTGCTTATAAAATTACATATACGCTTGCAATGATATAAGTATTGTATATCATTGAAAAGGTAATTTCATTAATCATAAAATGACATACCAATCTTGTAGATCCATTGGCTAATGGCAAAAAAATAAATGCTTTTTTGAAGATCTTTTAGCAAAAACTAACAACTAAAAAATCGATAGCTTGATAACTAGTTGAGTAATCGATTTTTTGTTCGGCCAAACATTTTTTTTGTCGTTCTCTACCAGAAAACACTTTCAAATCGCGGCGCCCCGTGAATCGTAATCATGCCCATTTTGGAATCGATGACTCTAATTATCGATGTTTAGAAAAATTATTTATTGATTTTACATCGATACTCAATACTGACTAATTACTTGGTTTTTTAACCATAACTTTTTTATTTCATACCCTGTATTAAGTAGTAAATGCACACAATTGCTAATTTCGTTGGGCTGGCAACACTTAGTGATGATGTGTTGATGTTTTGTTAAAAAGTTCTCTTTGTTGATTGTGCGCACGCAGCTCTAATTACTTGATCTTATCCGGTTAAGTTTTTAGTTATAATTTTATTAAATTGTTTGAATGCAATTGCTGTTTATTCTTCTCCTTTTTCATTTGCTAAAAAAATGTCGGACAAATTCAATGGATTCAGTCAAGATGAAATAAAGAAGTTGTCCGGCACAAGAGCGACAAAATCCACAGTTAACCCCGAGACAAGTAAGCATACAAATAAGTTCTGTGTTCAATGGATATTGAAATACCATCTTTGAAGTGAAACAAACTTTTAGAGGCCACAACGGGTTGCGTCGCATGCCAGACAAGTGGGCGAAAACAAGTGATACAGCGAAGAAGCAGTCTTCAAAAACAATCAACATGCCAACAGGTGAAACCAAAGTTGCCAAATCTTTGCCCGATGATCCGTTGGAGGATGTCGATCTGGATTCTAGTTTGTCCAAATCTATTGAAGAAGCGCTCTTCTATCCAACTCTGTCATCTAGGCAAACAAATGGCACTGCCTCACAGCCATCCAATGGCGCAACAGCAACAACGTCGTCTGCGGACGATTCGTCAATATTAAAACTGCCAATTGATAGTAATGTGACGTCATCTGCAAGTTCAGTGCTGGATGATGACTTTTTGATGCTCTCTGCTTCGAAACCAGTAACAGCCACTGGTAGCT
This sequence comes from Dichetophora obliterata, assembly GCA_963920525.1. Taxonomy (NCBI): domain Eukaryota; kingdom Metazoa; phylum Arthropoda; class Insecta; order Diptera; family Sciomyzidae; genus Dichetophora; species Dichetophora obliterata. Next base: position 166,675,345 of record OY986438.1, read on the forward strand.
TAAACACTGATTCCCCCTTCAAGGGAATTTCATTAAAGGATTTTGAAACTCATCGCCGGTTGATTGAGGAACAAAATAAACACAAGAAAGAATTACTCTATAAAGCCATTGAGCATCAGTAAATATTTCAACATTATGATCATTAATAAAAATTACTTCATATTTTATTAATTGTTTTCCCTTCAAAATAGTTCCCAAAAAACTGCCGCCGAAGCTCGTAAAATTGAAGAAATAAAATGTGAACTCTCTAAATTGGATAACGATCTTGCCGTTGATGTTGCCCTGTTGAGAAAACAAATTGACAATGCTTGCGTCCACTTTGCCACTATTGAGTAAGCCAAATAGCATCAGCAATCAATCAATTTAAACCATCTAATCCGTAATGTTTTTTGTTTTTTTTTTTAGAAAGCAGTATGTCAAAATTGAATCTCAATTCCTCAAATCAAAAATTGAATTACACAATGCTGCGGAGAAAAAGGAACTCTTGACTGAGCATTTGTGCACAGTAATTGCACATAATGAAGACAGAAAGGCTCAAAAACTTTCGGAGCTTATGCAAAAAGTTGGACTCTCTCCGACAGGGGACTACAACCTTCTGCCAACTTCAACAAATAGTGAGGAAAATATGGATAAGTGAAAAGTTTTTTATTGCCCAAACTCAATTTATGTGCTAATCAGCATTTCGTTTATACTTCCAATACGTAGTTAGTTGTAATTGATATTTTTATATAAATGTAAGTTGTTGCCGCATAAAGCAATTATTATATACATATTTCATATTAAAACACGCCTCTCTCTCCCCCTCGTATAGCTCAATAAAAATTAAATTAAATTTAGTACTTAAGAATATAAAAAGCAATAATGTATTTGCAGAGTGCAATGATTATAAAAAAATAATGTACCTTACATAAATCCACTCTTATACTCACATTATATCCGTTATATGTTATTTACTAAAATTAATATATATTTCATGAAAAATTTGGAAAAAATACATTAAGCATAATTTTTAATTGATCGTTGAAGTTGATTATACTGCTCTACAAGAGTATGGTATATGTTAGCCGTTGCAAAATCTATCCCAATCTATTTCTTATGAGACACACTTTGGCCAATAATGCCCAATGTAATATATTTGTTTTTTATATCACGGAAAAACAAATACGCAATTTTAATATTATAAATTGCCGTTTATTAAAAAAACAAATCAAAATAACTCACAGGTACACATAGTATGTAATACATAAATAATTTATAAATCTTATTAAAAAAAAAAGAAACAACAATTCAGTCAATGAGGTAAAAAAAATATTGTTTGCACTTATTCAAAATAAAGATTTGGACCGATCATATTTTGCAGACTGTTTTGATTCACCAAGAACATGTTTTGCGTTATCATATTTTTATAAAATTGTGTGCACGTCATAGAATAATTAAAATTGTATTGCATAATGCTTTCCTTACTAAATTGCGAGAAGACCAGTGAAAATACTCATACTTGTGCCCTGGAATAGCGAATAAAAATTTTACTATTTTTAACAAGTTTATTTTCGCTCTTGGAATTCAGAATTTTTTTAAAACAAATAGTTCCATTTTCATTCATTTGCCCGCATTTGCAAAAAATTTGTTCAGTTTTTACTGATACACTTTTAATTTTTCCTTCAATATTTTTAAGCGGGACATTTTTTACTGTGCACCGGGACACAGGGACACTGATCTCAAAACCTGGACATGTTCGGGAAAGCCGGGACGTATGGCAGCCCTATATCAGGGGCCCTACTGGTGGTTGAAAAGCTGATTTCTTAGTAAAAAATGTATTTATTTTTAGGTTATAAAAGAATAGTATTTATCTTAAACAAAAATTTAACAACTATAAGTACCAATTGGATTTGATTAACAAGTGCATAAAGTTTGGTATCGATCCTTGTCATATTTTTCGAGTAATGCTGTCCACCGTTAAATTTTTTTTATGTATATTTTTAAATGTCGTGTCTTCGGACGTTTATGCTTAACTTAAAAATTTTTAGTTAATTGACTTGAACTTTCTCAGAATATTTTTAAGATGTTATAAATTAAAAAAAAAAAATTCACCGTCTTCGAAAAATTTTAATAGCTCATGTAAAAATATTATCGGGCAAACAGCGGCCGAACAAAGGCTGTACAAGGGTCAAACATGTCCAAAAAATATTCCAAAAAACCTAGCGATCGAAAGTTGGGTCAAACAACGGCCGTACAAGGCCCAAAATAAGGTTACGGCCGCTGTGCGCCCGTATACCACGTATACCAGCCAATGCCACTTATATCCTTTTACCAATTATATCCTTATCCATCGATAACACTAAGCAACAACCCAAATGTCACTATAAATTTCTTATGTGTTACAGTTTTCTAACTACAAACACAAAAAAGTTATTTAATTCGTTTATAGTTAGGTTTTTCTTAAAAAGTTGATTTTCAAAAGGTGCTCGTACATTTTTATCACATCTCGAGAATGGATCATACGATTTCGTTATAATATTTGTACCTGCCACGCCTCTTTATGGGCGTCTACTGTTTTATAATTGAAGAAAAATTATACAAACTAAACTTCGGACTTTTTCATCAAAGTGTGATGCCTTCAGTAAATCTTCGATTTAAACTCGTTAAATTTGGAATTGGAATTTTTTGGCGTTTTAATTTTTTACGATACTTAAACAAAATTTTTACAAAATCTTAAAAAAAATTTATAAATGTAAAATTTGGAATTGGCATTTTTGGCGTTTCAATTTTTTACAATACTTAAAAAATATTTACAAAATTTGTTAAAAAAAAATAAATAAAATGTAAAAAATTTTAATTAATGGATCCAAAGGTTGATGCTATGTTCACACTGAGAGCTATATGCACATTTAGAGCATTTACTATATATATTTGTCCCTGTTACTCCTATAACGAGTGAAGGCCCGTTCGTAAATGTGCACATAGAAGTAAAATATAAGGAAGCGGTGTTGTTGAAGTGAATTGAAGTATTTTACAAACACAATGAAGTTGACACAAACACAAAAACATTCAAACAAAATTTTTATATATATATTATTCAATATGGTGCGTTACCGATTTTTTACAGAGAAAAACATTAGTAAAATGAGAAAAGCTACTATTAATGATTTTTTAATAATGAATTTCAAAAAACTTTTTTTTATAAACTATTTGATTGATATTAAAATAACACAAAATCTAAGCAACTAAAATCCATACCAAATTACATAAATTAAATTCCTTTAAAATAAATAGTTTTTAACCATTTAATTTCATGTCAAGTATCCAAAGAAATCTCAAATGGCGGTAAACAATTTTTTCGCCATTTCCTAAACTTTTATTTCTATGAATGTGGATTTCGGAAATGCGCATTTAGCATATATTTAATGACGATCGGTCCAGTAGTTAAGACTGTATTACGATTTTTAATTTTCCTAAAAAGGGGCGTGGTCCCACCCACTCCAGAGTCATAGTAACATGCTGTGAAAGTTTCAGGAAGATCGGTTCAAGGGTTTGGCCTCCTATAAAGCACAAACAAACAAACAAACAGACAGACATTCATTTTAATATATATAGATTTTTAACTTATTGTACAATGTTGCACCTTAGTAAGCGCGGAATATCTTGCGTTATCGAATGATGTAAATATTTTGTAAATAACCCGAAAACTCGGATTTTTTAATGCAATATTTCGAAAGTTTTAAAATTATGATATTGGATCATTATTTACATAGGTTTTGTGTAAATATCTTCGGAACTACATAACCGATTTAAGAGTTTGATATCTCGTTTTGAAGAACATGACAACGGCTTTAAAAAAAAATAAAATAAAATAAAAAAAGCAAAAAAATAAATACATGTATATGTCATTGGTGGTACAATATGAAAATTGGATTTTTCCACGCCCCTTCGCCCACAGATAGAAAACAAAAAAAAATCAGACTTCACAGTGTCACCCGCCTGATTATTCTGAAGATTCCCTGCAAATTTCATCAAAATCGGCCCAGCCGTTTTGGAGTCCATACGTTACATACGTTGTGGCGGCCGTAGCCTAGTGGGTAGAGTGCGTGGCTCCTAAGCTAAAGAACTGCGGTAGCCCGGGTTCAATTCCAGCTCAGACAGAAAGTTATTCAATTGAATTAATTTTTCTGTTCGGTCGTCACCTCTCTGCAGACAATAGCTGCGTTCCTTTCGCCTTAATATAATCGCTATAACAAATTTTCTCAAAGGAACGGCAAGAAAAACGACTCGTAGAGGGCACTACCGTAGCAGTCAAAATTAAATTCAAACAAGCAATCATGATACAATAACTATTAGGTATCATGAGAATGTGTGTCGATCAAAACTGTTGTGAACTGTTATGTTGGCGATACCTTAGTGAACGATGTTTTTCTCTGCACGTGTTTTACTCTTAACGACAGAAAAATTATAAATTACTTAATTTATTTATAATTATTATGCAAATATATAAATAATTTAAGTGCAATTGTTGGCTCCGCTGAATGCATACAATCTGTGTGACATACACGGTTTATTTTGTTTTCTTTTGTTTAACATTTTATGGTCGCAGCTCGTGAGAAAATAGGTAGCTGTCATGGCTACTTAATAGTCATTGTATCAAACAAAGAAATAATTCAAAAATTGAAATGACAGCTCATAAAAATATACAGGTGCGCCACCTGTGTTTGAAATTTTTTAAAGTCTATATCACAATTTTATATGGATAGCAAAAATAATCCTATTTGTTACAGGATTATTATTTTTGTTTTTGCTTTGCATGTTAAAAAAAATAATCTGGATAATTTTGCAGCGAATGGAATGCAGCTAATGGCAAACCTCAGAGAGTAAAAATTGCCATGTAAAGCTTCTTGAGAACATAAGCCGTTCGGAGTCGGCATAAAACACGTAGGTCCAGCTCTCGGTCATTTGTGATCAAACATTTAATAACACGCACAACACAATTGATCAATTGAAGCTAGGTCAAAGTCCTTCCAAGGGCTGAAATGGCCAGTTTATTTTTTTATTTTATTTTAGATAGAAAGATGGAAGGCATTGGCTAGGGATAATGAAAAAATGGTTGAAGCAAGGAAAAGACAATATATTGAATTTGTTTTTTAATTACTAAGTTACATAATTACTTAACTACCTAATTACTTAATTACCCAATTCACCTACAGTAGCATGAACTTTAGTAACATGACGCCAGATCAAAAAGCCTAATAAAAAACAAACCAGAGAATGTTTTTAAATTTGATGACTTGGAAAATTAACTTGTACTATTTTAAACCCTTCTAAAAAAGTTGTATACAAAAAGTTTAGCCCAATTCAGAAAATTTTGGAAATTTTGTAGTTCAAGTCAAAAATTGCTTGCGTTTTTTGTAACGTCACGCCAGCACATATGTTTGTTTATATATTTTTTACTTCTTAGAGTCGTTTACTCTCATTGTTTTTACTTAATATAGTGCTACTTAATAACTACGCAAATATAAGAAAAACTTTTTAAGAATTAGTCTTTTTCATTCTATTTTTAATATTTTTTTGTACAAATCGTCCGTAACGCCAGTTTTGAAATGCCCATATTTCTACTTAACTTTTGCTAAATTCAAAATCCTTCAAGAATTTATAAGCACACTTCTACAATTTTTCTATTTTTTTTTTCAGTAAATATTTTGTTTACACTGTTTTTAATTACAAAGGTGCCTATGACCTTAAAAATTTTTATCTGTATATATATTTTGCTTAAAGTTAAAAATATTTCAAATTATCCTTCATTTTTTGCTTTGAATATGGTACTTTTTGTTTGGAAAAGCTTAAACTTTTATGAATTAAAAAAAACTAATCTGTTATGAAGTTTTTAGTATTGTTTTGATAATGTTGAATTAATTACCTGTCAAAACACATTTATTTTTTAGGAAGTTTCAAGACCTGTTGTCATCCTAAAATAAAAAAAATTCACGGTGCGCCGCCGCGCTTCCGCATTAAATAAAACTATTTTTATATCATTTGGGATTTATCTATTATCTTTCTCTTGATACTCTTTTTGCTTAGGGAAAATCGCTAGATTTTCATACCAATTTTTTTCTAACTTTGGACCCTTATAGCTTCTTAACACTTGAGAAAAAAAATTAAAAAAATTTCCTGAAAACTTAATGATGGCATATTTTAATTATTATAATTTTGAATAATTCTAAGAAATATGCAGCCTTATGCAATCGAATTTCTTAAACAAACGTTCAACGCTTGTTTAGTTACGCACTGTTCAAAGCTTTGCGTATTCTCTATGCAACCTTGCTGAAATTGTTATTCATAACCATTTTTTTATTCATTGCTTAATTTTGTAAGGTTTGTGTCTAAACAATCGAAATTCTTTTACAAAAATGAAGATTTCTTGTTCATTTGCAAATCTGATACTGAAAAAAGTCTAAAAAAGTCACATATGGAGCATGTCTATAATATAAATATCATATACATCAACCGTAATCGAAAAGACTACAAAAAAGTTAAGGTTACATTTACGCAGCCTTTATACTCAAATTTCGGCGTTTAAGTCACGCAGATCTAACACAAGCATATTTTTTTTTAATTTTAGATTATAATTATTGCAAGAATATAGGTAGATGCACCAGATCAGAACACACTGCCGATAATTAAGATAGTTAAGTTGTGCTAAAAAAATTGTTCCTTTAATTTTTTGACTTCTTTCATAATTTTTTTTTCTAATTTTCGACCCAACAAACAGAAGTACAATTGATGGAAGAAGTCCTCACAATATCGCTACGTGTAAAAGCTCTTGCATCGCTTTGCAGTACACAATAACCTTTAGAAATGTATTGAGTATTGAAGTGGGCAACACTGATGGTGCTCAAAACTGAACTCAGCTTTGACGTTCGCTTTTGTTGTCTTTTTACATGAATGTCAGAGAAGTAAAATATAATATAGAAGTAATATTTTACTTCTTTGATAAATGTTCATAACGTGGAGAAAATAAAGAAAATGCTTTAAAAAATACTTCATTTTTATTACAATTATTTAGTTTTAACCGAAAATGGCTGGAAGAGGGCGGGGAAAAACTACTTCATTAACGCAGGATCAGCTGCAGAGCATGGGTTGCATCGGCAGAGACGCACCACAGGTGCAAACAGCGCCACCTCCAACATTTCCTCCACTCATGTCCAAGCCCGTCACACTAGAGGTAAGTGTAACATATACGCTCTAATCAATCATAAATGTAATTTAAATGCATTAAAAAAATAGACAACGGCTGCGCAAAACTACCAAATACTCTGGAAGGAAGATTTTCTAAGTCACATGCGGGATTCGCCCTACTATCTGACTACGCGATTGGATAAAAAAACAACTAATGCACGGTACTTTTCAGAAAGATTTGCGGTGAGAAACGAGTGTTAAATGTGCACGCTAAGCTTATTTACTTTGAAATTAACCTTGTTTGAATTTCTAATTTTTGCAACAGGATGCCGCTGAAAGTCAGAACAAAGCCAAAACAAAAGCAGACTTCAACTGGCATCTAATGCCTCTCGAATTGCAAGCTTCACACAAAAAACGACGCATTGGAACAGGCAGTAAAGAGGTTTTAAAGAAGAAAATTAAGACTGAAAATATAGAGGATCGTTTGAAGGTGTTGGAGGAAAAAGAGCGCACCGAAAAGGATACGGATGTGAATTTAAAACGTAGTTCGGATTCGGAAAATGAAGATAACGAAGAGGAGGTTAGATTGTTACTTGTAATGCTAATGTTATGTTTAAACGTTTGAAATATGTTTTGGTAGGAGCAAGCGGCGGATGAGGAAATGGATGACGAAAACGATTATGGAAACAGCTACTTTGATAATGGTGAATCCTACAATGAAGAGGACGACAATTTAGACGATGGTCCAGTTTATTGATTCACCATAACTTCCAATTGGTATAAGACTTTAAAATAAATGATATAAAATAGATTTTTGAATTTAGCTTCTCGTCTTTCATTTTATTTATTCACATCATCACGAATTGCGAAAGCATTTATCCAAATTTCCATTTATAAATATTTTAACGCACATCGTTTTGCTCCAGGCGAATTAATCAATCGACTGTGGTGGAGAGTAGTTGAATTCAATAAGGTTCATTGATCTGACCTGAAAATAAAGGCACCTTATCAATGACATTGTATTTTTAAAAATCTTTAAAATTACCGCGGCAATAGTGCCAACAAAAGTCAATACACCGACAGCCAAGAAAGCGTTGTATTTTTTATTTTGACGAGCATTCTGTTCATACCAGTCACCCTCGGGAACGGGCAAATCATTCATAGTGGAATGCTTATGATCACCAACATGATAAGCGGCACGCGATAGCACACCAGCTGCAAGATAATAATATTTTTAAACCAAATGTTAATTCTAAACATAATATATATTTTTTTGGCCAAATTGGAAATAGAGTTCTAGGGGTTTTTCACTGACAGTTATGTAATTTTTAAGGTTATTGTTTCGTTGTATACATTTGATTAAAACCATTTCCTTACCGTTTTTCAAGAGAAGCCCTTGTTTGACAATGTGTTTGACCAACATGCTTGTATTGATTTTACTAAAAACAGAAAAAATAGTTATTTTTCAATATTTTCTTGCAAAAATGCTTATTTTTCACTCACGACGTTAGTTTTTGCTATTGTAGAAAATACTTAAAAAAATGACAACTGGAAAGTCGATTAAATATTTTAGAGTCTCGAAATGTATTGCTTTATACGAAGTACTGCCAGCTTAGACTTATTAGTTGTAATACCTTGAGCACATTCCACACTACAGACGATGCAATTTATATATAGATTATACGATGATATACAACACATAAACCAAAAACATATGCATTGCACAATCTATGGTACTTTGCACAATCGACTACTTTAGTTAAAGAAAAAATCACATATACACAGGTAGTTAAGTACGGCTGAAAAAAAGAGTTAAAATATAATAAAAATTAATGAAAATATTAACATTTTCATGTTGTTTTTGGCTTAAATTTAACTTTTTCTGCTCGTGGAAATCGAATGGCTAGCCTCAAACCAAAGACTTTATAGCAATTATTTATAAAATCTTTGATCACACTAATAAATTTATCGAAAAAAGACATGTTTTAAAAAATTAAAATGCGCATAACCTCGGTAAATAAAAAGATAAATTAATTAGGCAGTTCACAGTACGATATAATAGTGTAATCTTTTAATATTGTAATGTGGGTAATTTTATAACTATGAGCGTGACATTTAGGACGTTGTAATTTTTGGTTTTGAATCACTTATTTTCATGAAAGAAGCAAGAAGAAGATAACAAATTAGGCATTTGTTTTTGTGTTGGAGTCAACAAAAATAAAGCTTAAATCTGAGTATGAGTGAAAAAGAAAAGTTATTGTCTGGGTTGTGTCTTGTTTGCGTAATTGTCAGCTTACACGATGCAATAACACGCCTAAAGGCATATACAAATTAATCAGACCTGCATAAATTGTATTTTAATTTAAAACAAACACAACAAATTAATCAGACATGCAAAAAACCCAGAATTACGCTATCACGCATTATTATGGCCAGTTTACAATAAACTGTGAAGTGGCTAAATGCTTTTTCTTTAATTACTTAGAACTGAATGCTGTTAAAAATTGCATATTAAAATTTTACATTAAGAACAAAAATTTGGAGAAATTTAAGGTAAAAACAGCAAAATTTAAAAAAGTCCTTTTTTTCCTGTTGAGAAAAACAGCCGGAACCCCATTTTCAAGCCCACAAAAACAAAACTTATCCATATTAATTTTTAAAGAAGATCGTTGGAACATTTTATTTTTCAGTTAGGCACTCATTCTGGGTAGAAAGAAAAAGGTGTTATTTTCAAGAATTCCTTGTTCTTTTTGGAAAAAACGATTTTGAGGGACCTCTAAACCTGAACTGACGAACTTTTAAATTCCACTTCAGCCTCCCAAAATTTAAAAAAAAGTCACAGTTTCGATAGCATCGCAAGTATAGACGTAGAATTCCCTTTTATACAGTAATAGAGAAAAGTTCTGTTCTTTTAAATTTATATTTTCTAAAAGCATTTTAAAGCGTCTTTTCTTATAAATAAAAATTATTTAAATACAAATTTGTTTTGTATAATAATTTTTCGTTTGATATTTTTAGTGACGAATTTATTGATCTTGCTCTTTTTTATGTTGGTTAAACTTAAATGTAATTCAAAGTTATGTTTAATAAATGAAAATAAATATTTCGGAAAAATAGTAATTATTTATTTTTCCTGTAGTAAGTACCATAAATTTAAATTTTAGTTAACAAAATATATTTTTAATGTGAAAAAAATTTAAAGCATAATATAAATAATTCGAAATTATTATGAAAATTTAAAAATCAGTATAATTTTGAAAGCACAACGCAAGCGCAAATCTGTGTAGCAGCAATACATACTGGCTCTGTATTTCTGCATCTGTATTTTCTGTTGTATTTATCTTGCTGAAAACACGAAACCAATAAAAAACGGCAAAAACAAAAGAGACTGGTTTGTATACATGTAAATTTTACATACATATTAATAACAACAGCAACAAAAGCAGCACAAAAAACGAACGATACGCGAACGATATTGCAAACCAATCCAACAACTAGAAAAACAAATATAACAACAACAACCATAACAAGAAAAATAACAACAGTATAAGCAGCTACTAAAGCAGCTTGTGTGTATAACTTTTCTAATTTTTTCTTCTTATTTTGTGACTTTATTAAAGAAGTGACAAAACCCAAAATAAGATTTTTGTTTCATTCGTACTCCAACTGATACTTTGAAACACTGCTTGCAAAAAACAAAACTAAGCCACGGTCATATAATACGCTTTATACACTAAATTGCTGCAAGAATACATTCGAAACAGTATGGGAAACCAAGTTTCCGATTTACTTGTTCTCTCTTTACTCTGTTCGTTCACAACAGACCGAATAAAATAGAATATGTTCTTATAAACAGTAAATACTCGACTTCATTCGTTTATTCTAATTATTTGTTTGTTCTCACTGAAGTTTTTAAAAAACTCCATTTACTTGTTTTGCTCAAAGAAGTAAATCGAATAAAACAAGAAGCATTCGAAATACAATTAGTTCAGGAATTATTTTAGGAAAAAATATATTGAAAAAAATTTTTACTTTTTTTTCATCACACATATCAATTGAAAAATCAAACGAAAGAAAATTTTCCGCTGCTAGACCTTTAATTTCAGAAAATATTTATTATCTTAATAAGAGTTTAGAGTTGCAAAGAAATGTCATAATCCATTAATTTTGCTATTTTTAAAGCATTAGTGGTAAATCGATTAAATACATATCGATATTTTTGCGCAAAATTATCGTATGTGGCAAAAACCAAATTTTGCAGTAGAGCGTTTTTTCTACTTTTCTGTGCTTTAGCTTGAAATATCAAAACCAAATTTTACATGTGCTTCGATAATTAACTATTTTATTTTAAGGATTTCTGCTACAATATCTTACCAGGTGACTCCTTGTGGAGTGTATAACAAATTTGCATAAAAAGGGTCAATTTCAAAAAAATGGCACACACGATAATTTCGCGCACAAGTTTCGATATACCCAACATATAATTTTTAAATCTCCTTAAAAATTGGCCTTGCCCAGCCAGGTTCTTTTTCCTGTGGAATTTTATAAAATATGTGTGTAGTAATAATAAACATACTGAAATCCGACAAAACTATGCGTACCCGAAGATAATATTAATGTCTTACAAATACATCCGTTCAGCTCTTTAGTGTACACCAAAATTTTATGCCGTAAGCTGCGTATGTTTAATCTCTTACAATATTGCTATTGCAGATTGCGCTGCTGTAAGCTTACCGAACATACGCTGTTTACATTGCCAATACGGCGTTCATTGAATACTACTAATATGCATTTTTTATCGGCTATATGTTTATGTATACTAACTTGACAATGAGTCTCATTGGCTCGTTTGAGACAGCCACACCAACCTAACCTAACCTATACTAACTTGTTAAACATTCGTTATAACATTTTCATATCTTGAAAACTGTATAAAATTTTTAAAATAATATCTTTACTTTAAAAAAAAACTAGCAAATTCAAAGTTTTTATTTTCTACGCTAAAATCTTTGTTGTTTTTTAATATATTTCTTGCGATTTTCTTTTTTCTAAAATTTCGATTAAAGCACTCGGAAAATTTATTGCAGCAGTACCGTCAGCTAAGGATTTATAAAAGTTCACAAAAATGTCTTTCTTCCAAAAATATGAGTGCAAAAGTTGTTTTTGTTGTAAACATAATAAAAACCGAAAGTTTCATTTTGTATATTCATTCCATATGGCGTATAATTTTTATGCAAAAACTGTTGTTATTCTACTAACTTTATTGACTTTTTTCACTACTGTGACTTTTTTCGATACTGTTTTCCGTTGCTTTTTGTACGTTTTGTACTGTCCTCAAAAATATTCAGCCTGAAAGTACGCACATACATATAAGGCAAGAATGATGCTCCGCACCTAATATCGCTCAAACTGTTATTATTTTTTGCCATTATTACAGGTCTTTTACAACATATACTGTCCTCAAAAATGTTAAGAGTTTTTCTAAAAGAGCCAGTGTTTAGTCATGGGCAACAAACCATGTCTAGAGTCAAACGGTCTGATGATGTTAAACGTAAACGATTTTTACTAGAAATATTGGCCTATTATCATAAACAAAATAAAAGTTGACTCTAAATTTAGTATTAGCATTATTGACAGTTTTTAATACAATATGTTGTCAAAAAGCTTGCACTAAATTTGGAGTCGACTTTTATTTTGTTTATGCTAATGGGCCATTGTATATAAGGAAATTTTATCAAAATAGCTTAACTACATATATATTCTAATAAAAAGTCGTCGTTCGTAAAAATTTTCAATTTGCACAGGTACACAAGGGCTCAAGTTTGAGGCTACAATAGAAAAGTACTTGTGCAGTTTTTTGCACAAGTCCTAAAGTCCTTAACTTCACAGGCAAGCCCACTGAATCGTGAATATCCCTATTGTTATTTTGAAGATTCTTCCGTACGTTTAGGGTGTCATACGGCATACGGTTATATAAGATTTTACGGTTCTGTAGGGGTTAAAATATGCAAAATAAAACATTTTAGCCAGTGGCAGCCCTGAACTAAACTAAACAGCTGTTTGTGAAAAAATGTTTTTGAGTTTTTGCATATTTGCATAAATAGGAGTAAACTTTTCACAGCAAACAATTTCAAATGTTTAGAAAATATTAAAAATACTAAAAATATTAAAACATAAATCTTTGCTTACTGAAAACCAACAACAACATGCTGACCATAGGTACGCTAGCGAATATCAAACATATACTGCAGAAGGAGCTATTCAATAGCTGCGGTGAACGGTTGCTTTCTGTGGTCACAGTGACTAAAACGTTTAAAAAGAAAAAGGCCTGCTATCTGTGCATTGTGACGACACCACCTCCGGTGCCAGTGGTAACTGTGTGCCTGGTTAAGCAGTCCGAGAAGGAGGTCGAGTACAAGAAAAAGCGCAGTTGGCAGCTCGACGAAGTTAAATTTGTCGATGGCAAGAATGAGCAATTCGAAACACACGAATTCGACATACAAGTTGAGAAGTTATATAAATGGTATGCAATCAATTTGCATGAGCGTCAAAACTTCCTAGCAGTGCTGAACAAGCAAATCAACAAATATGGGCGTGGACAGCGTGCTGAATTCCGCAATGTGCCAATAGCTTGGCTTAATGAGAAATCACCCGAAAAAGTGTTGCTTAGAGATGCGGCCGAACAGAAGACGGTAGCCGATACAGAGGATGAAGATGAAGCGCAAGAATTTCAAGCTTTAACTGACAAGGAGGCGACTGAACTGAATAAATTATTCGGCGAATGTGATTTTGCCATCAAAGATGCCGAACAGTTTATCGAGCAATTATCTAAGGAACTCTACAACTTGGATGGGGTGAGGCAGCAGCCGCTTCGAAATTGTTTTACATGATGAAATTTTAATTGAAAACTTTTGCAGGCAAATATTCAAAGCGTTTTGGCATCCGAACAAAAGGTACTGGTGCTTATGGAGCACATTGAAAAAGCCATCTCTGAAGCAGACAAGTTCGAAATGCGCTTAGATTCATACGAAGAGATTTTGGGGCATGTTAAGGAAACCATGGAGAAGATAGGTGGCAAGAATGCCATGATTGAAGTAGCCAATAATAACAATATCAAATTGATGAAGGAACTAAACAAAGTTATTGTGTGTTATAAGAATAAGAAGTTATTACAATCAATATAAATAAAAATTATTTTCTTTTAGTCCCAGCTGGATTTGCCGCACATTCATCAACACGCTCTCGACGATCCTGACCTCAAAACTACTGCTGGACGCAAGGCGGCTATTGCTGCAGCTCAGAGCCTGCAACAGGCCATGAATAGCGATATTGATCCATCACTGCTGCGTCTCGAAGCAGTGCAGGATCAACGCAAACGCTTTGAAAAGTGGAAGGCTAAGTTTTCGGTGACTGTTAGTCGTTATATGAACAATCTTTTTATACACTTGGGCAATGAAATAAGCGACACTCCGGTGTCTAGCACAGAACTTGTCCTGCCCAATCATGCCTCTGTGCATCGCGAGCTAGTGCCATACACTGAGCTGATGCACTGGACCAAGGCAATGGATCGCAAAACTTACGATGGTTTAACGCGCGTATACACCACATCCTTGAGTAAAATCTATGACCGCGATATACGTAACTTCTTTATGTTGGTATGCATAGCGTGTTGAAAATGATTTTAAATATGATTTATGGCTTGCAAAATTTTTAGGCTAAATTACAAGTGTCGGAAAAGCTGCGTTCGTCACGCGAAGATCTTGATTCTTCGACGAGTTCAAAGAAATCCGCCGTATCTGCCATTCCTTATGGCACGCTCGGTGTCAATCGTGATCAGTGGGCACCGGGTGTAGAAAGCACGGAACGCGAACGTTTCGACACTGTGCTGGAGAAAGTTTTGGCTGAATTGGAGCCGGTGGCCTTGCAGGAACAAATGTTCTGCATCAACTTCTTTCAAATGGATGTCATCAGTCCTACCACAAAGAATACACAAACAACGCTAGAAGTGTTGGAGAAGAGTGTAGACTCTGCCCAATCGCTGCTGGCGTCTCCATCTGCAGCGGAAGGCAAGTTGTAGTTGAACTTATAAAATAGATAGTTAATATTGAATAATTCTTAAATTCTAGGAAACTCATTTCCCCAAAAGAAAATCGATCGCCAAATTAACGAAGAGGTGCGCAAATTGATGATGGCCTTGTTTGGTTGTTTGGAGCCAGAACTGGTTAATTTCATTCAGAGCTTTGAAAAAATTGATAGTTTGTAAGCTAAACGCATTTAAAATATTGCAAGCAGAAATTGCTTATTTTTACTCTTCTTTCCAGCTACTCTCTTTATGTGCTTGTGCGTTTGACGCAGCACGTTATGTCCGCCCAAGACACACACTCATTCCTAAGCATGACCTTTGCCTCAGCTTTGGTGCAAGTTAAACGCAACTTTGATCGTTTCATGCAGCAACAACTGCAGTCCATTAAAGATGCTCGAGTGCCAAAACGCTCAAAATGTGGCATCTTGCCATATGTTGAAAATTTTGAGTATTTTGCACAAACTTCGGAAGGTATCTTTCGTAAATCCGATAGACGCACAGATATGGAGAAATGGTATTTGCAGTTAGTTAATGCAATATTCGATAGCATTACAATGCATGCACAGGAGCATTCCAAGACGCCATCGCAAGTAGTACGCATGGAAAACTATCATCATATGTATTCGCTGTTGGCACAGCTGAAGGTACCTGGACTCGATGCGCTCAAAAAGGAGGCGAAGATACGCTATAACGATGCACTCAAAGTCTATGTTATACAGTATTTTGGCAGACCGCTGGAAAAGTTGAATGTAAGTGTATCTTAATCGAATTGTTAACAACTCAATTAAAAAAAGGAGGGTATATTTTTAATTGTGAACGCAGGTCTTATCTACTTTGAATTGTCATGCTCAAAGCCGATTTTTATTTACACATATCGTCGCCCTAATTCTAATAGGACGTATGTCAAAATTGGTCAAAGTAACGTTTATTAGTGGTTTAGGCAGATTGGTCAAAACTACATCTATGTCCTTTATTAGTTTTTAATGTTTGTATGAAAAAAGGGAGGTATAACGTTTGAAACAATACATTATCGTATGAACTTCGGCCTATGATTGGCTTGAAACTAACTGTGGCTAGCAAGAAGCTGTATTATCGAAAATATTCGGATTTGAAAGAAACAACCAATTTTTGTGCTAAAAAAGTCTCGAGTCTTAGCCGCATTCGTATAGTAAATTTGGCAAACCCAGCACGTTAACTACAGCCAAGTTTACAACATTCATTAGTGGATTTTAAACTAAGAGCATTCGTTTTTTAGTTTGTAACACTAGTATTTTTGTAATTTGTAATTTTGTAATTTAATGAGCTTAATTGTTGACATATAAGATTAAATCGTTTTAATGCCACATTGACAACGGAAATAACAGATATTATGAATAACAATATTTTAAGAAAGTTCAAAAACTAAACAAAAAATTAAGGAAAAGTGCTCATAAACTAAATGCTTAAAGGTGTTACAATTGGAATTAAATTTTATGCTAATAGGTAATGAATTTTAAGATCTAATTGCGCTCACGAAGAACAATCTACTGCAGTGATGGAAATAATGGCTCGGGATTAAATATTGAGGTTTCTACTTGGTCTACAAAATGAGGGGTTTTCAAACAAGTAACTAAGATTCTGTGTATTCATAATTATAGTCAGAAAAACTAAATTTCATGCTTCAAGATGACTAAGAAAGCCTTTGTCAAAGTAATTATTTTGAGCAAAAGCTTATATGGTCAAAACTTCTAAAGCCGAAAAAGTAGCGGGCCGCATTGTTAAATGCAACCAAAAGCTTATGCGCAGACCACGAGTCAAGTACTACTTCCGAGTAGGTTATTATTGGCATCAAGAGCGGCAAAACAAGTTCACGCCGTATTTCAACGGGCCCAAAGCCTTCAGTAAATCGATGGGTGCATAGCACATAATATAATTTTCTGACGCAAGAGCAAAAGCATGAGTTGTTATGATCCTCACATGACAGAGAGGAGTTTATTATATATCCAAGGTTGGCTACCTTGCAAACAAATTTTAGCTCAACGGTATTGAGGAGAATTGGAGGCTAATCTTGTGTAGATAGTAAGTTTTTAGAGATAGGTAAAACATATGATTTCAAAGGGTTTAACCTAAGCACATTAATCTTTGCCCACTCAGCTACTTTAATTAAATCCTCGTTAACTCTAACACAAAGATCTTGGGACAAACTGATCGACCTGGGCATATACAACTGAAGATCATCAGCATACACATGTATTTTTACATAAAATAAATAAAATAAACTGGCCATTTCAGTCCTTGGAAGTACTTTGACCTAGCTTCTATTGATCAATTGTGCTGTGCGTGTTATTAAATGTTTGATCACAAATGACCGAGAACAGGACCTACGTGTTTTATGCCGAGTCCGAACGGCTTATGTTCTCAAGAAGCTTTACATGGCAGTTTTTACTCTCTGAGGTTTGCCATTGTCTGCAGAGAGGTGACGACCGAACAGAAAAATTAATTCAATTGAAAAAACTTTCTGTCTGAGCTGGAATTGAACCCGGGCTACCGCGGTTCTTTAGCTTAGAGGCCACGCACTCTACCCACTAGGCTACGGTCGCCATTTTTACATTTTTGCGCTTGCACGGCGATCACGGCCCGGGTTCGATTCCCGCCGGTGGCATCACAAAGATTTCTGAAGAAGCCTGTAGCAGGGCCGAAATTGCAATTAAATCAGCTAGTGATGTTTTCCTTTTCATATTGTAAATGTAAGCTGCGTTCCATTCGCTTCAAAATAATCCAGATTGTTTTTTTTACATGCAAAACAAAAGCAAAAATAATAATACTTTAATAAATGGAATTATTTTTGCTATCCATATAAAACTATGATTTAAAAAATTTGAAACACAGGTGACGCACCTGTATATTTTTATGTGCTGTTATTCCATTTTTTGAATTAATTGTTTGGATGATACAATCACTATAAGGTAGCCATGACAGCTACCTATTTTCTCACGAGCCAACAATTGCACTTAAATAATAGCACTTATTAATATTGCACTTATTGCATAAAAATAATAATTAAATTAAATATTTTACAATCCTTCTGACGTTTAGATTAAAACACATTCAGAGAAAAACATCGCATAGCTACCATAATAGTTCACAACAGTTGTGAACGACACACGTTCTCATGACACCTAATAGTTATTGTATCATGATTGTTTGTTTGAATTGAATTTTGACTGCAACGGTAGTGCTCTCTACGAGTCGTTTTTCTTGCCGTTCCTTTGAGAAAATTTGTTATCGCGATTATATAAGATATTAAGGCGAAAGGAACGCAGCTGTTTTTATTGTTGTTTCTTTGGAAAAAATTCGTTAGAGCAATTAATTGTTCTAACCTCACATAAAAAGCTCAATAAATGATTTTAAACTATCAAATTTTTTTTAACAATACAGAAAAACAACAAATTGAATTGAAGGGTTTATTGCAAAAACGTGATAAGTCACATGATCTAAAAAATCCAGTTTTTATGCTGAATACATAACTCAATGCATTGCCCACAACCAACGAAGAGATTTTAGCTATTTTTTTATTAATTTTCTAACCTATTTGTAAAATTCCATTTCCGTGTTCAATTTCATTTCTTCATACAAAAATATCTTTTTTCAAAACTTTAGAGTCGATTATTTCAAAATATTTGCATGTGGCTTATCATGTTCATACAATAAGACCTTCAATTGAAGAAATTTATTAGAATGAATATTTTAAAAACTTTTTTGATTTTAAAAATTTGACGTTGATGAAAAGAATTTTTTCAATTATATAATAAATTAAACCCTTCAAAAATTTGCAATCGCCTCAGAATCGTCAGCGAATCGCTTGGAACTTGAGACAATCGCCGGCGAGCTCATTTGGGAGTCATCCGGGTATCGTTTAATGAATCGCTTTTATGGTTCGCTGGGGAGAGTCTTAAATGGATTGCCAAGAAAAGTCCTAAGCGATTCGCCGACAAGAATGGTAAAAGAATCGCTTTTAGGGTTCCTCAGCGACTTGTTGTGAAGCGTCTTTGTTAAACTTTACAAGTTGTTTTATAGACGACATTCCTTGTCAAATCGGTCAGCAAAAAAATCGACCTGAAAGAAAATCATGCTAATATAAATATTTTCAGTTTCCATACTGCAATTCAATACAAAAAATTATCTGTTACAATTTTTTGATGATTATTTTTAGGGGAGAAGTATAAAGAATAGCCATATTGCAACGATCGATTTTTAAAATTTTTAAAAAAGCCATCTTCCAACGAGCGCTGGAATGAGCGAAGGAAGATTTTGAAAATTTTTCTTCAAAATGTATTTTCTAATGTGTATGTGATTTGTGTGTTTTATTTATGTGTGTGTTTTATGTGGTGGTAAGGCACCACATAAGTACTGAGCCTTCGTCAGAAGTGATATTTTTAAACGTCGAAACATTTATTCCAACTTTGAACCTTTCAGACCTATCAGCAAGGTAGCTGTTTAGTAAACGCTGACTTTTAACGCTAGTAAAAGCTCATCAAAGATTACATTAGAAGAAATGGGATTCAAGTCCTTGATTGGCCGGCACAATCACAATCACAATGACTTGAATCCCATTGAAAATCTTTTTGGGATTTTGTAGGCAAAAGTTTCTTGTCAAAGATTTTCCAATAAGACTGCACTGAATGAAGACCTGAAACTTAATTGGGAACATATACCTAATACCAACATATCTAATTTAATAGAGTCGATGCCGCTCAGATGTGCAGCGGTTATCAAGAATAATGAATCTTACACTAAATATTAATTATGTTGCTTTTGTTTTGCTCTCAGACAAACTGAATGTTGTCACATTAATTTTAAATTTAATAAAAAAAAAAAAACAAAACCAAATTTGAATATGATTTGTTTTTAATATGATGTATGAATATATGCTTTGGTTCTTATAATCATTTTTGTGTGTCCCTAATATTTAAAAAGATACACGTTTTTGTAGCAGCGTACTGATTTTGTTGCTATTGTCTTGCGCACCACTGTACGTAAACGGACTGATAACAAAAGATAATATTGATTTAATAAATTTCATGGAAATTCCATCTTCCCCAGAAGCATTTGATTTAGTTTTGCTTGGACAACGAGCTATATCGTGCTCATTTACTGCACTGAAATTAAATTCATTAAATATTTTACGAACGTCAACCGAAATGTCTGTTCCTTTGCCTATTTTGCTCAATCTATCACGAAATCAAGATCAACTTTCAACTTTTGATCAACAAGACAATTGGATGACTGTGCAATAATTATGTGCAGATAAACGGAAGTGCTTAAGTTGGAGCTCTACTTCAAACCCGATGCACGATTTTAAGAGACAGTATTGTGAATGATTCAAAACGGTCTTATTTCTAAGTGCCGAAAGCGTACTTATCTACACGAAAAGGTTCATAATTGAGTTAAAACAAAATTAATGTACCCATTACGCAGTACGGTGTACAAATATAATAAACTATGTACAATTTAATGCATTACCAACATTTTTAGAAGTTATCAATATTTTAAGCAAACTTACGAGCTCTTTTATACCCTCGCCATGTATTATTAATGAAAATTCATACATTTTTTTTTATATTTCCAGCAATTCTTTGAAGGTGTGCAGCAGAAGGTGGCCCAAGGTGTTAAAGAAACTGAAATAAGCTATCAAATGGCTTTCTCCAAGCAAGAACTGCGCAAAGTCATTAGTCAATATCCGGCTAGAGAAGTTAAAAAAGGTCTGGAAAATCTCTACAAAAAAGTAGAGAAACACTTGTGCGAAGAAGAGAATCTACTGCAAGTTGTGTGGCATGCAATGCAGGAAGAATTTATAGCCCAGTATAATTTCTTAGAGGAACGCATACAAAAATGTTATGCCGGAGCAATGATCAATCTAGAATTTAGCATACACGATATACTCACTTTCTTCTCGGATATAGCGCGTTCCCACTAAAAACTGTAAATGAAGGGAAATCATAGCAATCACTATGAGTTGCTAAAACACGAGAAGAAATTCCATTTTGCAAGATGTAACTAAGAATCAAAAATTATTTACAATATTTAAAATAACAAAAATATATTATAAATATTATAGTGTTAATTCCTAAACACAAAACATTTTTTCATAGTTTCTAAGTGCAATTGTATTAAAAACGAAATTATAAAAGAAAGTGATTAAAAAAAAAACTTAAAAAAATCAGCAGACATTAAACAAAAGCGCAAAGCATAAAACAACTTATCCAAGAATGCTGTAAATAAAAGTAATAAAATATTAAAAAAACAAAAACAACAACATTTGAGAAACACTGTCACTGATCACGCTGCTGTTTTTAATAAGAACAAAAACTCAAGCTTAATCAAAGAGCGCAAAAGCTGCCGGTGTGCTAGCTTGCTAACCCAATGCAGAGTAGAGTCGAGCAGAGCAGCGAGAGTGTGGATGCCAAGCAAGTTCCCCAGCCAGCTTGCTAGCAGCCAACTAGAGCCGTCGCTATCGTCGCCGCATACGATATCGCTGAGGTTCTGCTTCAGTGCAAATTCGTGCGTCTTGTCGTTAAGTTAAAATTTAAAAACACGCGCAAGTTTTTCGTTTTTTTTTTGTTAATTTTATTTCTCCCGCCTGCAGTTGGGGTTGCATCTTGAGTGTTTTTTTTCTTCGCTTGCAAAACTATTATCTGCTAATTATAAGTTAGCAGAAATATTATTAAAAACGTATGTTGAATAATTTGTGTTTATTGTTAACTGAAAAATCTTGTTAACTGTTATTTGTGAAAATTATAAGATTTTTTAGAAAATATTGCCAAAAAGAAGAATGCAAAAATGCACTCCTCCTTCTGCGGTTGAATCAACTTTAAATTTCAACATGTTTGACCAGTTTGTTTTTTAAAAATTTGTGTTGTTGTGTTGTCGTTGTTGTTGTTGTTGTGCTTAAATGTAGATTGTCGTCAATTTCGTGATCGTGACTATCTTGTTTTTTGTTGTTTTTGTTTTGTTATTTTTGTTGTTGTGTTTTTGCAGTGGCCACCTTCCACCAAGTTCATTGCAAAAATTTTTGTGGTCTTCCTTCCTGCATAAGGCCAGAACTTGGCCAGCAAATGTTGCTTTAGTGCATGTTTTATTTTATTTACCACTATAACTGGTTTACGTCTCAACCGAGTGAGTGGGTGCTTTTTTTTTTAAAAGTGCACAAAATTGTTAAGTTAAAAAAAGTGTGCTACACATTAACGAATTCTCTCTAACAAAGGGCCAGATGCCTAGCTGACTCACTGCATCTATTAAAATCTTGGTCTTGTCTTGTCTTGTCTTGATAGAGCCAGCCCACCACGTTATTCTGGTTTGTTCAAAGGAGAAAAAAACAATTTCAATAAAACTATACTCAACGCAAGCAGAAAAAGTGTTGACACAAGTTAAAGTCAAAAGGTTTGTAACACTTAAAATATAATTAAGAAAAAAAAAACAAAAATAATAAAATTTTCTCATAAATAAAAACTAACCGTTTTAAAAAAGAGTTCTAAACAGTTATAAAGACTTAATAAAAAAAAATTGCAAACGAATACTAGGGAAACTTTTGTAGTTTTAAAGTAGTTTGTGACATATAATGTTTTGTAAATTAATTAAGAAAAAATGTCTTAAACTGAGTTATACTCAAATAAATTTAAGCATTTTTATCGAAGTATTCTTCAAAACGTAGTTTTTAGGTTATTTTTTTAAGCTTTTAAACTTAAACGATTTAGACATTTGAGTTTTTTATTTACATAAAAACGTCAAATTAATTTGTTTTTGTTGTTTTTTTCTCGTTTTTTACCCATTTCTTGTTATTGCGCACAAGTATGTTATTTAAACTTAAACGTGTAGCACCTTTCGTTGTAGATTTGCAGACATTTTTAATTTATTAAATATATATCAGATATACAAATATATATTTTTGTTTGTCCCGGTAAAATTATCTTACATATTTCTTTATAAATAAATTAGTATTTATGAGAACTGTAGGCGGGTTCACAACACTCTCCCCTGAGAGGGTTCGAATGTATAAAAAAATAATTCAAGTAAGACTATCAAAAGCAAAAATTATAACTCTTAAAAAACTCATTGATATTCACAATATTAAAAATAAAAATTAATATATGTATATAATTAATAAAAATATAATATAACATTTACATTATATAAAAATTTAATATAAAAAATCTTCTAAGATCTAAAAATAATTTTTTTAAGTGTTATTTTAGCCCAAAAGTTCGCTATTTTAAATTTGAATTTAAAAAAAAAACTAGTAAGGAATTATCGACTGGGCCGAAGTTAAGATATCCGCACAGGCGAATAAGAGTATATTGATTTTTATTCGACTTTTACAAATTTCATACGTGCAAAATTCGAAGTCACTAAATTAATTTTTGTGAGATTTAAAGAGATTTTACGTTTTTGGTAACCTCACTTTGTATGGGAGGTAGCCGTGGTTTTCATTCGATTTTTCCAAATTTAATATTCAAAGTACATATAAATTGTTTTAGCTCTTGTGCAAAATTTTTAGTCATTAGATTAATTTTTGCGGAATTGAAAGAGATTTTACCGTTTTGGTAAACTAACTTTGTATGGGAGGTAGACGTGATTTTTATTCGACTTTTAGAAATTTCATATTCAAAGTGCATCTTAAAGGTTAAAGCTGATGTGCGAAATTTGAAGTGATTAGATTCATTTTTGTGTAATTTAAAAAGATTTTATCGTTTTGATTAAGTCACTTAAGTATGGGAGGTAGACGTAATTTCCATCTGGTTTTTACAAATTTCATACTTCAAAGTTGATATCAATTGTTAAAGTTAATGTTCAAAATTTGAAGTCATTTGATTAGTTTTTGTGGAATTTAAAGAGATTTTATCGTTTTGGTTAAGTTACTTTGTATGGGAGGTAGGCGCGGTTTTCATCCGATTTGGCTCATTTTCGAACTTGACCTCCATTTTTGAATCAAAAGCTTATTTATTGAATTTCGTTACGATAGCTATAAAATTACGGCTGTTATCGTGATCATAGGTAGACAGACGGACATGACTAAATCGACTCAGGAGGTGATGCTGGTCAAGAATATATATAGTTTTATATACCTGTCGTGATCACCGATAGACAGACGGAAAGACGGACATGGCTAAACCGACTCAGGAGGTGATGCTGATCAAGAAGATATACTTTTCTATACCGGCCACGCCTCCTTATGGGCGTTTCAAACGTAGTGACAAAGTTAATTACCCTTATTACGTTTTTTAAACGTGGGGGTATAAAAATCGGTTGAGCATTAAAAGACTTTTTACGATTATTTTGAAATAAAATATAAGAAAACCTGACATTTGATTTTAGTACGGTCAAAATAGACATTTCAGTTTGCAAAAATTTGCATAGAGCTGAAAATTGGTACAGACGTTGGGTTCAGCATTACAAATAAAATGTGAAAAGTCCCCATCGATCCCATGTCTGTACAAAAAGTTATTCAAGTTCGAAGGTTTTTTTTCGCTTTTTTGTAATTTTCGCTTTTTTGTATTTTTCTGCAAGATGGTAAGTTTCACGTTAAAAGTTGGTGAGGAAAAGTGTAGAGCATTAAATTATCTACCAGAGTGGTCTTAACGCTTTTCTTCCTAAAGCGGCCTTTGTAGTCTAGTGGAGAGTGCGCTAGACTATCAACCCAGAGGTCCCTGGTTCGAATCCGGGTTCGGGCATGGTTCTTTTCACTTTCTTTGTTCTTTCCTACATTTCAGAATTATGGAAAAACTAAAAATCCACAACTAAATTGTGGAAAATGTGGAATTAAAAGACAGAAACAACTAAGGGCTGGAAATGCTTGCCGAGGTTAAGGCATAACAAAAGCCTCGGTTAAAAGCAATTCAAGTTGTCCTTCACGTTTGTTTCGCCATCAATAACTTAAGGGTCGTCCATAAACTACGTTACCAATTTAGGGGGGGGAGGGGTTTTGAAATGCACTACGATAAGTAACGGTAGGGGGGGAGGTGTTAAAATATTGTAACGTTACCAAAAATTTAAAAAATCGACGAAAAACCTCTAATTAATAACACAATCATTTCAAAAATTTTTAACCTTACATGTTTATGTTTGATCGTCTAAATTGATGGTTAACTTTTGTTACAACGATATCTTCCACCACCTTTCCCTCGACACAGGAACCTTTTGGTATTCCTTCACCATCTCAGCACACGTCTGAAAAATTTGGGTCTTTGCTTTTGCGACAGGCTTTGACGTTAAGGCCTGAATGTTCTTGATCAAAGGAGATACCGTATGACATGTACTGTCCTTCTCAGAAAGAAGAAATCGGTTCAAGGTCGTGTCCTACCTGCGGCTTGTATTTCGTTTTTAAAACTTCTATGAATTGCCATAAGTTTGTATTATATCGTTTACAATAAATCGGAATAAAAAATACTATTTAAATAAATCAATTTTCAGAAAGCATTTACACAAAAACACAGAATTTGGTGCAGCTCGGGTGCAGCCTTTAAGGGTACTCTGTCAAAGACTAGGTGAATTTCTTTGCGTTAAAAATGAGGATTCACCTGAATGGGTCGACATAGAATCCGATGAAAAATTCTATTTTGAAGAATCCTCAACAAAGCTACCAGCTTCTTCTATCCCAGCGATTGAGAGCATCGAATCTTGGATCGCAGATGGAATAGCTTTTACAGATGATATTAATTATTGATTTTTTTCCAATTGTTCTTTTAATGTATCATGTCATACTAGTGAAAATTGTCAGAGCTAGTCAAAATATATAATCATTCGAATGAATTAATTTCATATGTCACGTTACTTTAACGTAACGCAAGGGGAGGGGAGGGTAAAAAAAACCGGAAAATCAGTAACGTAGTTTATGGACGACCCCTAATGTGTGGTTCCAATCAATTCCCTAAATAATCTATCACTTTCCTTTCAGGTCAAAGACCAAACCTTGTTTGTATAAAGCGCATGCCTTGGTTCTTTGATCTTTTTTGTTAAAAATGACCATTTCTGAGCAGAATCGGAATGCTTTTTATTATTCAGTATATTCTCCCAGAAGCTCAATGCACTTGTTCCAGTGGTTCTCTAATTTATTGGTCCCATCGCTGTAGTGGCCTTTCGGAAGGTCTCCAAAATACTCTTTTGTCGCTGCTATCGCCTCTTCGTTTGATGAAAATCGTTTTCGACGCATGAATTTTGTGAGATGTGAGAGCAGCCAGAAGTCAGAGGGAGCTAGATCTGACAAATAGGGTGGATGCTTCAACAAGTCGTACTTTAATTCACTGATTTTAGCGATGGTTTTTGAGTTTTGCGACCACGTGCGTTGTCCTGATGAAAAATTACTTTTTTCTCCTGCAAACCGGGTATTTTTCACGAATCTTTGCGTAGAGCTGATCCAAAAGGTTGCAATAATATTCGGAATTAATTCTTTTTCCAGTTTGGAGATAATTCACCAACAAAATTCCTTTTGCATCCCAAAGAACTGATGCCATAACCAACTCTCTTTTTTAATACTTTTTTGTTAAATTATATGAATTTTAATCTCTCAAAAATCTAAATCCGGAAAAATTTCAGGCCGCTCGCAATTGGCTTAGAAGTTAAAGGCCTCCAAAGTTGAAAAAATGGCCCACAAATCTTGCTGTTTTTATAGTTCATATCCGCAAAAAAAAAATTAAAAATGAGAGTTGTCGCTATTCTTGATATGTGCCCAGATTTTTGAACATGCACTCGATTGGGAGCCAAAGTACCAGGTTCACACCACTCTTTAGATTTTTTTTTTGATTCAGGATCATGGTGGTAGACTTATCCATAATGATAAATCGACGTATAAAATACTTTTTATCCTTTTTAAAACGCTCTAAATGTTGCATAAAAGTCTCATTAGGATGTGTCTCACACTGCCTATTGAGATGTATACTAAATCTCTCTCAGACAATCGAAAATCTTCCAAAGCCATATCATGCATTTTTGCTATGTTTTTTGTTGTTGATGCACTTTTTGGACGTCCTTGACGTGGATGGTTTTCAAGATGGTTTTCAAGACTTGTACGACCGCGTTTAAGGTTAAGCAACCCAGTTGTACAATGTTTCAAGTGAAGATGTATAGTTTTGTAAATAATTGTCCATGAATTTATTTTGGTTGTACACCTTTCAAAAACAAAAATTCAATCACTACACGATAATTGATTTTTCCATATTAAAAAATACTGTAACACGCTACTTTGAACAGCTGTAAATAAAAGACTAAGTTGTTATATCTACATGTATTACCGGACGTACTACAGGACGTATTACCGCCATCTAAGTGTGATTCTAGTAACTTACCCGAGAAATAATTTCATACTTTGTGTTAATAAAGCAGGTCGGTAAATATCCGCCTTTGCACCGAAAGAAGTGCTGGTTCTGGAACATTTAGGGCAGGCACAATGTATGAACGAAGACCGATTCGGGCACTCGTCAGTTAATTGTGTCCGAATATAGTCACTCGTTTTTTAACACTTTATTGAAATAATACAGACTTACTACGGTTCTATTTCAGGTGCCTTTCAAGGTACTTGTTGGGCATTTTTCGGGTACATTATAGTTAAGACTCAGGCCAGTCTCGATACATATCAGTTACTTTATTGACACAATATATAAATTTTTTCTCGGGTTCCGTTCGCTGAAGCCCGTTTGCATTCGGCTTAATATCAATGTGCGATTAATTTTTTCATAAACTTCGTAGTTTTTCGTTTCCACTCGTAGCTTTTAAAAATAAAATTGAGTCCGACATTCTGAACTTTTGTACCTGAGTAGTTTGGTACTAACACAAATTGTTTTTCGGGTTATTGAGCAATCTGTAGTGGAATTCCCAAAAATTTAACGATAATAATCGTTGTCTCTATTGGTCATTGTGCATGCCACGTTTATAGAAAATGACAGTTTTCGCTAACTAACGATATCGAAATTCGTCGTTAACGCGTTTGGGAATTCCACTACTGGTAAGTTTAAATAGCAACTTCGTACCGAGTTTCAGTGATGTGCGACTATTGTTTCGAAAGTTATACCTAAAATTTGGGCTGCTGAAAAAGTACCACGCCCCCTTGTCCAACGCCCATAAAATACTACCAGTAAATCTGTACGTGTAAATTGTTGTTGAATACTGAATTCCGAGGCTGTGGAACTCCAAAACTTTCGATATCACAAATTAAGAGACTATAACCTATAATTCCAACGCTATTTGGTACAGCAAATTTGGGTTACATGGGAGGTGACACGCCCCTTCGACAATTACCTATAAAATGTTATCAGGGGAATGATACGGGTATATTGCAGTCGAATACCGAATTCTGAAGCTGTGCGACCTATAATTGCAAAGCTATTCGATATAGCAAATTTTGGTTGTTTGGGAGGTGCCACGCCCCCTTGACCAACGCCTATAAAATGTTAAAAGGTGAACATCACATGTTAGCTTTGGGCACAACCTGTTTAGCGTTGCACCACACTACCTTTATAATGATCAAACAGAACTTAAAAACAGTTTTTTTCTTGCTGAAGATAAGAATAAAGAAATGGTATAGCTATGCTCTTTTAATTTCAATTAATCATTTAAATAATGTTTAGCAAATCTATATAGCCTAAGTCTCAACTGGGTACCATTATTATCCAATCGCCTGCCGTTCTCAAGCTTTGCGGTCCCGAACATATGTGAGTACAGTTTTATATAAAAAAAAATATATCAGTGGTATTCACACTGCCTTACATTGAGTACTTTTGGTTATTGCGAGCACGCTAAATTGCAATTGAGTACTTTGTAGAATAGTTTTGGGCAGGGCTGCATGTTTGTTTGATCTCCCCGGCTTATGTAGCTGACGAGAGATGAGTGACAGCTGGAAGAGGGTTGCCACCAAATCACTTTTTGTCATTTTATGTGCAAAAAAATTTAGATTAATTGGGCGTAAAATAACTTTTGTATATACGAGTAATTTTGAACGTGAACTTCGCAGCATCTTATCATTTACTAGTAGTCCAGGGGAAAACGTTTTCCTGTCACAGACTGTCATAAGAATTTTCATACCAATCGGAAAAAATTTTAATTTTTGTATATCTGAACTGGCATAACTGTGTCGCGACTACGCCCATTTTTGGTTCAGTTTACGAAAGTAACTATATGCAATAATTTACGTGCAATTTTAGTCAAATACCACCAAAACCGTCTTAAATATAGCATTTTTATTGATTTGTAGGCGGTAAAAGGAGGTTTAGCAAAATTTTCTTAAACTATTTCTTAGGCGAAACAAATCGACTGCCAAAATTAAAGCGCAATCGTCCCAGTAGTCAATTTTAATGATTTATGAAAAAGTGGGCGTTTCTATAGAGCAACCCCGCCCATTTTTAGAACTGTTCCCGAATGTAAACACACAAACTGAATTACCAAATTTAAGTCTTATACGACCAAAATCGTCTTAAATAAAGTATTATTGATTTGTGAGCTGTAAAAGAAGGCGTGGACACTAATTTTTAATACAGTTTCAGACAGTAACCATACAAACTAAATTACCAAATTTTAGTCTAATACGATCAAAACCGTCCGAAATATAGCATTTTTATTAATATCTGGGCGGTAAAAAGGGGTGTGGCTTTTTTTATTAACCGAGATATTAACAGATATTGTAAATTTGGTTGCCTTAGGTGTTACCGTTTCTGATATCTCAGAAGAAAGCGCACGAACAACTTTATAGGCGTGGCAAAATTTAAATATGTAGTGACCACCACTTGGTCTCATAGCAAATATAAACCAAGTTTATTTATAAAAACATGCACAACTCAGGAATTACAATTTCTGAAAAGTAGGCGTAGTTTTAGTTCGACCACGCCCATTTTTTGTTGAATTGTCGACAGCAGTCATACGAACTAAATTACAAAATTTTAGTCCAATACAACCGAATTCGTCTGAAATATAGCTTTTTTTTAACTTGTGGGCGGAAATAGGGGTTGTGGCAATATTTTTTATGTATTATTCGAGGTATTAGCCTGGACAATAAATATTGTAAATTTGATGCCCTTAGGTCAATTATTGCCTATTTTTACAAAAAGTGGTAACACATGGAAAAAGTACTCAGTTTGGCAAGAAAACAATCTTCCCAAACAAGTCAGGACGTCAGCTAGAGTAGATTGGTAGATGAGTACTTGGGTAGAATGGCACTTTACAAAAACAAAATGTACGGCATTTGCCAATCTACCCAACTACCCAAGTCAGTGTGAATACCCCTATCGATTAAATTGAATTTTAATCCATTACGATTGAACATGCGAGACGGCCTGCCAAAGTAACTTTCTAGAAAATATTTTGGCTTTTTCATGAAAAACGTCAACTAAAACCTGGAAATAAATAAACCAGAAAGACGTCCAGACAGACAAACAGTCGAAAATGTCTAAATGGACTCAGGAGATGATGCTCGTGACTAGTGTAAATACTTTTTGCACCTGCCTTCTTATGGTCGTCTGCTGTACAATTATTAAATCAATCATGCATCCTCAATTCAAATCAAAATTATTATTATACAATAAAAAAAACGGGATTTCTACTTTATGGATACATTTGGAGCTATAAAGGAAATTTTTATACTGTTTTTATTTTTTAATAATTTTTCGATATTACTCACTAAATAACTTAAACAGAGTACTCCATTGTTGATCATTGTGGATGAAAAGGTGAGTACTCCTTTATTGATCACTTTGGAGGAAAAAGCCAATACTCCTTTATTGCTCACTTGGAAGGGCAGGGGGATTACACCTTCATTTTTCGCAAAAAAATAACGTTGGAGCTCTCCATGATGGTTCGTTTAGGATGTAAAAGAGAGTGCTCGCCTCCAATGGTAAGCAATGCAAAAATGGAGTACAAAATACAAAGGCTTAGGAGCAATGGAGAGTACTCTATTACTCGCAAAGGAGCGCTCCACGATTAATCTTTAAATGATACTTTTTTCCACTGTGTTTATTCGAAGTCGATTCCCGATTGAATCATTTTATAGAATTATATTTGAGCTTTATGCCGAAGAAGTTCATGAAGCTACAGATTGCAACAACAACAAGCTATTTACAGAACAAACCCCCAAGCAGACTAGACAGCTGTTTCGTTGATCGCTACATCAACTCTTCAGTAGTCTTCTGTCGCTTATGCAGTGCACTCACTTTGACAAGCTAATAAGCACTACTTCTGCTTAATAAAAGCGGAATTAGCTGTGCTTTTTGCCTTTCAAAGCATTTTTTCTACTTTTTCTCCTTTGCAAAATGAAAAAGTTAAAAAAAATGACTACATTGATTTTGCAAAGATTTGTTGTTGTACTCTTTGTTTACTTCTTTTGTGCTAAAAAATATTTAAATAAATATTTAATAAACAAATAGATAAACGTTCCCCCCCCAAAATTTTGGTACAATCCGGAGATTCATATGCTCCATACACCATTTGAGTTTATGGAACTATTTTAAGGTAATGCTACGGTAAATGGGGCAAGAGGTCCCATATGTATATATCCCCTTAAACATAGTTTATATCCAACTCTATATCCCCTTAAACAAAAATTTTTCTGTTTCCTCTATATCCCCTTAAACCAAAAATTCTGTTTGGAGACGAAATATCCCAGTTTCTGAAAAAGATATGAAGGATTGTAGATATGAAAAATTTTGTATCAAAAGCCATTAACTCAAAATTTTCTAAATGACGTATGGAGCACATGAATCTCCGGCCGACGATATTCCTATTTTTATAAATATTTGGCTTTTATATTAAAAACGTTTACATAATCGAATTACATTCAATCTCGAAAAAATATACAGTCACACAGAAATATATACGTACCCCCCTCAAAAACTTTTTTCTGACCAAAGTATAAGCTTTCCTTACAAAAAAATTATATAGAATAAATCTGTACTTAAAATAAATTAAAACGATAAGTAAAAAGTTCAAAAACAAACGATTTATTAAAAAAAAACACAGATTTTAATTTTTCGCAACACAAAAAAGTATACATACTTCTTACAAAATGTTTAATGGAAACAAAAATAAAGAAAAATGTAGTATTTTGTTGGTCCGCAATTGCTCTCTAAAACTGCGCTCAATCTGTTTTTCATCGAAAATACTAGTTTTGTTGTTGTTTGCATTGTAATTTTCGACCATTCTTTCATCAGTGCATTTTTAAGATCATGTTTGTTTTTTATTGTCCTTTTTCGAACATGGCGGTCCAACTCATCCCACAAATTTTCGATGGGGCTCAAGTCCGGCGACTGGGGAGGAAAATGAAGCTGCTTTGGTACATTGCACAGTAACCACTCCTTAACAACAACCGCTGTGTGCTTGGTGTCGTTGTCTTGTTGGAAGTATCAGCTTTCTGTAAGACCCATTTTATGCACCAATTCCATCAAACTTTGTTGGAGTAGGTTCAAATATACGAATCGATCCATGGTTATGTCAATAAACACTAAGTTTCTTACCCCAGTTGCCGACATGCAACCCCATACCAATTCCGATCCTCCTCCATGCTTTATTGTCGGAATTACATTTTTCGGAAGGAGCGCTTCGAACTTTTTGCGCCATACCTTCTGCTTGCACAATCATATTCGAATAGCTTGGATTTGCTCTCATCGCTGAACACAACTTTCTTCCAAAACGTTTCATCCAGAAAATTTCATCAAAATTCAGCTTTGCAAAGTTAATACCTTTTTTCATATTATTACCACTAATAAACGGTTTTTTCGCGGAATGCGGCTATGAAATCCACTTTTCCTTAATAAACTTCGCATTGTTTCCGGGTGTTCAATAACAATTTAGCCTTTTTCCATATCTTTAGCTATGTCTATTGCTGTTTTTTTTCTATTTTTTTCGGATTTAAGTTAGTATATGTCTTTTAACACATCTGGGTTTGTTTTTCAGTGATTTGGTTTCATTATAATTTTTAATCACTGTTTGTACACTCGACTTTGGACGTCCAACTATATTTACGATTTCCCGTAAAGATTTTTTATTTTTTTATGCTTAGTAATTAGTACACGCACGTCAAAACATATTTCCTTAATTTTTGGACCCATTTGCAAAAAACTAATTAGCACTTGATCAGAAAGTGGTTAATATAAGACTAGAAGTCATAACTGTCCATTAAAAAAATATACATTCATCATGCGATCGCTTTTTCTTTAAATAACAGTTAAATGAAACTCTCGTATGTATACTTTTCTGTGTTGCAAAAAATTATGTTATACAAATTTAAATAGTAAATGACTTACAACCAACTATTTTCCAATACCTTTTATTCAAGTTTTTTGCAAAAAATATTCCTGTAATTTTTTTTTAAGGAAGTTTAAACTTTGGTCAGAAATGAGATTTTGAGGGGGGTACGTATATTTATCTGTGTGACTGTATTTGCAATGTGTAGGCACTCTAAAATCTTTACTAAAAGATACAAAACAGACAATTTAAAAACCATTTAATTTTTCTGATTTTCAACTCGATGATTTCGAATGAGCCAATAGGGGTATTCACAATGTGGTATATTTGCCCATGTATTGAGTATTTTTGATAAATTTAAAATTTGTAGTAAATGTTGTAAAATTACAAAAACAAAATGCGCAGTGTTAAAAAGACAACCCTGTAGCAAAAATAAAACGACGAAACCACATTGTATTCTTTGTAAATTTCGTATTTGATACGTGTATTTGATAAGCTGATCGCAAAAGCATTTCTACTTAACATAGAGGAAGCTACCGCGTACGCTGTGAGTTTATTTAATAAAATAAAATACTATTAGATAATTAATTACTTGTGATTTATTCTTTGAATAATTACGTGATTTTAATTGTGAGTTTTTAGGTCAATCAAAATTCGTTTCAGTTCTAAGGTGTACTTCGGCAGACTCGTCGAACTCCAATGAATAGCGAAAAAATAAGAAGTAACTAAAACAAACGGCAACCCTGGTAA
This sequence comes from Dichetophora obliterata, assembly GCA_963920525.1. NCBI lineage: Eukaryota > Metazoa > Arthropoda > Insecta > Diptera > Sciomyzidae > Dichetophora > Dichetophora obliterata. The sequence continues at coordinate 166,709,537 of OY986438.1, forward strand.
AGTTTAAGGCTTGATCATGATACAATTATTTTACAAGGTAGCCGCGTAGACTGGCTTTTTTCTCACGAGCGGCGATGGGTAGTTGTCAAAATTAGCTGTTTATGCAATTAATCAAAGAAAAGTGAAAAAGTAAGCGACGAATTAAGCATAACTAGTCAACCGCAACAAACTAAAAACATTTCAACCAACTTCGCGAATATATTTAATGAATCAAAGGTAAGTTAAAAATAAGCACATAGCTAGTCAACAGCAGCAAACTACAACATTCTTTAGCTGTTTTTGACAACTACCAATCGCCAAAAAGCTGTCACGTCTACCTTGTAAAATAATTGTATCATGGGCTTGATCTAAAAATAACTACTACTTTAATGTCATATGATTAAATGGCCGATGAGAACATTAAAATTCTTACGAATTTGTTCGAACAAGTGTCAAATCATATAAGGCTTAAACAGTGTATTGGTCACAGCTAAATCACTCAAGACTACTGAAGAGCGAGGTTTAACAGCCTCCGAAACAGTTCTGTCTAGTCTGCTGTGTGATTGACTCTGTGCAGAGTTGTTGTTGCCTTCTTCAAACTTATTTGATCTAAAAAGGTCACAATTAAAAACATGTTAAAAAATAATATAATTTCGTGTTTCGTTTAATTTTTTATGATTTTCTACAGTTAAATGATGATTTCAATTTATATTTCCAAACAAAAGTACACAAAAAAATTAGCTGATTTTAAAAATACAAGACTTTATTGAAGGTTCGTTCACAATAAGTTGTAAATTTTGTAAAAAATTATCACAAATACTCCACATTGTGAATACCCCTAATATCTCTTGGAATATGTAATAATTTTATCTTGGGTATTATCATGAATGCTTGGTGATCGTAGTAGATAAGTGGACTACACAGGCGCGTACACAGGGGAACACATGGGGTTTAGGGTTTAAATACTCAAATTTCTTAGTGTAATTCAATAAAATTTCAGTTCTTTAAAGTAGGCAAAGATGTGTTACAGAGGAAGCTGTTACTCTAAAAAAGTGTTTTTTTTGCTGCTCGCTCAATTATTTTTAAATAATTATTTATAAAATGACTGTTCGCAGTGATAAAATTACGTAGTCTTCGTTGCCGGCTCAACTATTTCGCAACACAACGAAAGTAACTTTATTTTGTGGAATTGTTTAAACAACTCTGAAAATTAACAACATCTCATTGTATATAATGCATGTGTGAAAATGTATGACAAACATGCACAAACGAGCAGCTAACTCAATACTTGGATAAAATAATAGAAACAAAAAAAAAAATAAATGAATAAAGAAACAAAGGTTTAAATCCGCATCACATTAAATCGTCTAACTGCGCCTATTCTAGAGCAGGTGAGCAGAGCCAAGCTGAGCTAAGCTGAACTGAGCTTACTTACCGCCTTATTATTAGGCATTGTTTTGTTTTGTGCTATTATCACAATGAAGATCGAGATCTGCGTATTGAAATAGAATCTTGAGGTTCCGGTTAAGTATTAAATGTGAGCCTCCGTGCTTAACCACAAACATGTGCAATCCTCACAAAACAAACTTGTTTGGAATTTTAAGAACTTATGCAAGTGGGAACAAAAGGCAGGCACTCAATAACAACAGAAGAGAAAAAAAAAACAACAATGCATTACAATCATTTAGCTTGAGCTTAGTGTTGGGGAGAAAACAATCACAACAACGCACTATGGGACAACTGTGTTGTTCGTTTGGCTAAAATTCCAATTCTTTATATTCCTGTACTTTAATATCTACACTTTTATTTAAGGACAAATTTTATTAGGTGAGCGTGCCAACATCTCCCATATAATCGTAATTGACATTAGCTGTGTTTTTTTCTAAGCAAGTTTCAAAAAATGCTTATTAAAGCGACTTTACATACAATAAGCGGTCGTTTTTTCAAAGCAAGTTGTAAAAAATTACCGCTGATTGTATGAAAAGTCGCTTCAATAAGCTTTTTTTACAACTCGCTTAGAAAAACACACAGCTATTATGAAGTTCAATTCTGTAAGGACTTAATTTCAATTTTGGAAATTTTTCTGATTGCTTAAGAAATATTTGAAATAATTACAATTTTGAAGAAAAAATATACACCTGAAAATATACAATAGACCGGATCGTTTTGTGTGGAGAAAAAGTCAACCTTTTGGGGATTCAAAAGTTAAAAGTTTGAAACGACTTCTACAAATATTCTGCACAGCGTATTTCACCAAAAATTTTAGTGGTGAAAAATTTTAACTCTGCCTTATTAAGGGTTAAAATATACCAACAGGAATATTTTCGAAACACAAAATATTTGAACGAACTAATAATTTATTACCTTTTCAATCACAAAAATACATCAAAATACAATGCAAAGAAACTGCGGTAGGCGCTGCATAAAACAAATCGAAAGTTGAAAAGACCAATAAAAATTTTTTTAAAATAAATCAACTTCCATTCAACCTAAAATGAAAAAATTCATCAAAATAATGAAAAAAGAAATCTTTAAAGGCGAAAAACTTGACCCTCAGCTTAAATTTTTTTTTTTTACCCAAAAATGACGAAAAACTCATCCTAAATTGTGGAAAAAGTGAACTTTTAAAGTTGAAAATTTCGTCTTTTAGGTTCAAATTAGTAAAAATATTTTGACATGTTAATGAATAAAGTATAAAAATGTAAAAATTTTTTATATAGGTAAAATCTTGATTTCAAATTAAAAAATTTCAGTTCAGTTGAAAGTTTAGACTTGAATTTTGAACCGTGTGAATGTAAATTTTTCAAGGAAAATTTACATAAAATATCTTAACCCTGTACGACTAGGTAACGTACGAAGGGTAATTTTTTAAATGGATCAAAACTTTTTTAATAGGTTCCAAAAACGAACCATACAAAAGAGCGATAGAGGGTTAATATTTTTTTCACTCAATATATATTTGTATAGCTTCTTATAGATAAATACAAAGTTTAAAATTTGTCAAGGATCTGCAAGGATATTAGTTATGACTGGTACTCCTAAGTACCGTTGGGATCAACTCCACCCATAAATAAATTATGGTCTTTCACAACTGTTGGACAATTTACATCTTTCAAATTGCCGTTGCGGTCTCTCCTGGCAACAGTTGTAGATCTATTTCCATGAAAATTTGATGCCAAAAAATTTGCTTTGTTGTCCATCCACTTGTAGTAACTTATACCACTGCATGAAACTCTCAGCTACCAATCTCCTCTTTTCATGCTCTTATCAACATTCAAATTTTTAGGGGTTCCTTTTCCATTACAGCGAATAGTACCACATGCTAAGGTTTGTTCTGTTTTTAGTTTTTCAAGAAGCCGAACTGATGTAAAATTGTTATTAAAATAAATAATTTTATTTTTTCCCCACTCGTTTTCAGTCATTGATTAAACCACCCTTTCTCCAAGACCAAAACCGGCAAATTTTTCCTCTAAATCTTCAACCTTGCCTTGATATATTGAAAGCTTTTTTATGTAGCCATTCTGGTCAGCCAAAGACCAAACTTTATAGCCTTTTTTATAGGTTTCATTGGACAATACTGCTTCATTACATTCTTTCCTTTGAACAATATCATCAATTCGTCTACGGAAAGCTGTCTAGTTCCATGGTAAAGTTGCTGAAACGTGTTATTCAACCCATCGATCATAGGCCGAAGTTTGTAGAGGCGATCCTTATTGTCTTTAGGAATCTTGGTGTTATCGTTCACATGAAGGTTGCTCAATATCGCATCAATTCTATTGCGGCTCATAGTTTTCTCAATTATTGACAAAAAGAAATCCTTGCTTGTGCTCCAGTAATCTTTCCAACTTGGAAGTTTGTGATACCCCATGAAAAAGTTTATGCCGATAAAAGCATGAAACTCACTTTTTTCAAATTTAAATTTTTCTGACTTTGGGTGGCGTATAAGTTACACTGAAATATAATATTTTCTGTTATATCGGCAATAAACGAGAGAAACTATTCCGTGGTTGTAGCATCCCTTTCAAAAAATCCTGTTACAGGTCCTTCTGGCAAGAAGAATTCGGGAATACTTGTCTCATGGTTCCTCAACTTCCAGTGCCGATTAGGCACAGCATCAATGCTTCTACGGCTGGTGTTTGGCATTATTTGCGGTATTTCTTCAGTGTCAGCCTCACCATGACATTCATCTCCTTCAGGACTGTTTGTACACTGTAATATCTCACTTTCCCCGGGAGAGTTGGACAAAATATTTTCTTCTAAATTTCCCGCAAATAGTGGTTCAACGTGTCGTCATTACCAGGCTCAATTTTATCCTCAGACCCGTCATCGCTTTTAATATCGGTGTTCTCGGCATTATCAATGGGAATCGATTCCAGAATTTCCAAAATTTTATCAGTATCAAGACGTTTACAACGGATTCCTGCCATAGCGCTATCAACTGCAAACAAAGATAATAAACTATAATACCACATACAAACCGACACTCGCAGCCCAACGGTACTTACCGGTCCACTGCATATATTTCTAAGAAAAAGCACCGAATAATGCAAATATCCAATGTAGCAATACTTGTACGTGTACTAAATTGATTATTCGTGAATAATAATACACTGTAATGTTTGAAATAGCTAAAATATTACTATTTTTCAATAATCGAAATTAGTCCCACAATATCTTACGCCAAGAGCTGAAGCACATTTTAATTTACCGTTATTCTGGGAAGACAGGGCTACCAACATTGGAAAAAAAATCGAATGTACCTCTAATGTACCTATGGCCAAAATTACACCAAATACTTTTCTTTAATATTTTATGACCAGATATTTGTAATGGTACTTTTAAGTACCGTCGGTCGACAAGGGGTTAAGGCATTTTTTGGTAATTTTTAGCGATTTTCAAGTTATTTCATTGCCATTTTTAGACATTTTTAGAGCATTTTTAGGTTCTTTATGGCAATTTTAGTGCAATTTTAAAAGATTTTATTTTTCGTTTTTTTCGTACTAAAAATTTAAAAATGCATATTTGTAAGCATATTTTTTAACAATACAGCCCCTTCAATCAAAAACATTACCTCTAGAAAAAAGCAAGCTTTGTTTATAGACCTCGATGAAAAAAAAACTATGCGCGTGGTGAAACTGACGAAAGTGTAGGTAGAAAGATGAAACAAGTGTTTTCAAGTAGAAAGATAAAAAACTCAGGATATGCTAGTTTTTATTTAATCAACTTTTTTTGCTCTAGTTTTTTAGTTTCTATTATCTAGTTTTTATTAAATCTATTTGTGGCGGCCGTAGCCTAGTGGGCAGAGTGCGTGGCCCCTAAGCTAAAGAACCGCAGTAGCCCGGGTTCAATTCCAGCTCAGACAGAAAGTTTTTTCAATTGAATTAATTTTTCTGGTCGGTCGTCACCTCTCTGCAGACAATGGCAAACCTCAGAGAGTAAAAATTGCCATGTAAAGCTTCTTGAGAACATAAGCCGTTCGGAATCGTCATAAAACACGTATGTCCAGTTCTCGGTCATTTGTGATCAAACACTTAATAACACACGCAACACCATTGATCAGTGAAGCTAGGTCAAAGTCCTTCCAAAAGCTGAAATGGCCAGTTTCTCTCTCTTCTTTATTTTTTTGCTCTATTGCTGAAATATTAGGGGTAAACATTTTAATACTATGAAATTAGAAGAGGAACTTACATCCGATGATATATTGTCTTTTGAACATGTTCCTTTCCAGAAGTAGAAAGAAGTTTTTCTGTTTACAAAAACATTTTGCCAGACAATTGACGTTCTTTCAATTTTAATAACTTAAAAAGGTACCTTTTTAATATACTGTAACGCTATGTTTAAAATTATATAAAATAAATTTTAAGTTTAGTAATGTTTTATTGTTAAAGCATTATTTTTTGTTAATTTTTATGTAATTATTTGCGTTTTTTAGGTAATTTTTGTCAGTTTTAGGTAATTTTTGTAATTATTTTTTTAAAAGTTTGTTAGGTCATCAAAATCTGATCCCTGATAATAACTATTGCAAATGCTATATAAGATAGTTATCTTTCTTTTTATGATACTAAACAGCTAAATTCAAAGTAAATTAAAACCTAGTTATATTAAAAATTACTCTGACGTAAACTTTTAAAAAGCCAATAGACGCATACAATTTTATTGTCTTATCTATCAAAATTCGTTAGTCGAAGTTTTAAAAAATGTATTTAAATACTGAAAATGTCAAAAATTACAATATCAGTATCAAATAAAAGAAGAGTATTATGAAAACAAAAATACCAGGCAATACATCCGATACGTTAGTTTAATTGACTTATGTTTTATTTGAAAATTTATTAAAATAATTTTTGAAGTAAAAAAACTTCCATTACTTTAAAAACCAAACCAAAAAAGCTATACAATTTTTTTTATAAAAAAGATTTTCTTCTTTCGTTTCATACCCATATTGTAATGTTTGGAAGGTCTTAAGTATTTAAATAAATTTTTGTAAGCAAATACATGTATTGAAACTAAAAAGTCCTTTTTAAAAAAACTTGACGTTCTAGGGAAAAAGTGAGAACGCAGTTTTATTATCCTTTGCTATCAAGTTGCACGTGTGTATGGTTCCTTCGTGTATAAAAAGTGCTGTCGCACGGTGTACTCAAAGAAAATATTTTCAAATAAGAAAAAGTGTCAAAATTAATTTTCCAAAGAGCAAAAAAAAAATTTGTTACGTCAATGAAACAGATCAGATGAATATATGCCTTTAAAAAAGTTTTTTTGCATTGGTTCTAATCTAAAGTAAACAAAATTCCATACCTATTAATAATATTATCGACTTTAAAAGTTGAATGTTAAAAAAAACTTCAAGCTTTTTAAACTTAAAAAAGTAAAGTTTTACTGCTTTATCCCCAGAAATTTTTGTGAATGTAGAAGAAGATAAAAGTATTTTGTGCATAAATATCTTTTTAGAATTGAGCTAAAAATATCAAATTTAGGTGACGAAAACTTATATTATAGATATCTTTTTACATAAAATTCTTCTGTACATGGCTTTGTCACAGATGTCCTCCCAAACGGCTGGACGGATTTTGATGAAATTTGATGTGTGTGTGCTACTGGGTCTGAAAATGGTTTTGGTCTAAAGTTTGACCCGGTAGGTGGCGCTGTTGTTGCTGTGGCAGTGTTTAATCTTCATCTGACATGCTTATCCTGAGTAACATACCTAGACTCGTGGGGTACATACCACATCTTTGTAAAAATTTAATAATTGATTATTTTGATACCACTTTAAACTGTCCATAGTCCAACTGGAATAGTCCAAGTTGAAAAAAATAAAGATTCGGAAAACTAGAAAAAAATTCCAAACAAATTAAAACGAGAAAGAATGTGGGGTATGTATGTACCCCACGACGCCAGGTGAAGGTTAAAGGGGTATTTGAGAGTGTAACTCAGAAAAAAATTAAGAAATTGTCATGATTCTTTCACTACACCATTACTTGTTATGCAAACAAAATTACAAAAATACAAAATGAATAAAAAAAACCACATTTTTATGATAGTGAGGCTTGATTTTTCGATAGTACAAAACTTTTTAAATTTTTACGATAGAAATTGTAAATAAACCCTACATTTATGCATACCATATGAAAGAACACTAAAAGAGCCATTTTTGGTTTTGAATATTTTTTCAACAACAAACATTTTTACCAAATTTTTTTGCGAAATAAAAAAATTCGTTAAGGTTGTTTTTGGAAAACTATAAAAACTAGTATCGCCTGTGGTCGAAATTCGACCAACTTTCTGAAATTTCAATCGCTTTTCTTATTCTGAGGCATTGACCTTGCCTTAAGAAAATGTGTTGTACTAAGAAAATCTTAAGTTTTCGAGATATCGTCATAACTTTTATATCAAAATTTTTCAGAATTTACTATTTGTAAAATAAAAAATGTACTATAAAAAACGCTTATTGTAGGGTATCCGTAAGAGAAAGTGAAAAATATTTTTCCTACATTGTAAAAAAAAAGAAAAGAAATTAGAACAACAAAAACGTTTGGCCTATTTTTTGAGCAAAAACTTAATATTTTAGAGGTATTTTTAAAACCTCTTTTTATGTATAAAACATTAAATTGGTAAGATAGCGGTAAATCTTTTCTTACTGCTCCAAAGCCAATTAATTGACCTTTCAGCCAAAGAAAATTTGATGAAAATCGATTAAAAAATAGCCAAGATATTTGTTTGCAAAATCAAAACTTGAAATTTCAATCGTTTTTTTCTCATTCTGAAGCGATGAACCTGCTTCAAGGAAATACGTTGTACTGAGAAAATCTACATTTTTTTAAAGACATCTCAATAGTTTTGATGCCATTATTTTTTAACATTACCAAATAATATAAATATTACCAAAAAAGCTTTCGTATACCGTTATCTTTCCTAACCAACGACGTTTCATACAAAAATACGTTGTACTGAAAATATCTATAGTTTTCGAGCTATCACTAAAATTTTCATGTAAAAATAACGAAAATTTTTGCATAATTTGCTATTTGTAAAAAATTTCACCATCACAATACATATTCACACTTTTAACATATAAAATGCTTATTGTAGGGTATCCGTATAGGATGGCGCTAAATGTCGGAAGTATTTTTTGCACACCTTATCAATGTCTAAAATTTCTGTTACAGTTCCATCTGTTACAGTTTAGCTTTTAAATATTTAATAAATGCTCTTCTTACGCTCATATTTCAGGTCGAAGGTCACCAATCTAAAATGTAATCATACTGTGCAGCCAGATCTTTCATTTAAACCTCATTAACTATTCTACCTCTTCTTAGCCCTGAGATTCCTTATTAAAAATAATACAAACTTTCAACGTCAATATTTCGGGTCAGAGGTCATAAATTTAAAATCTAAAATGATTTTGCACTTATAGGGCGCAGTACTTTTCGAATGATATAAGTTTCATTGCCCTTATTCTAAAATTAATATCAAAAAAGTGTACGCCAACATTTGATGTTTGCCTATTAATATATAAGATTAGAAGGGAAACGAAAATGAAAAAGATTGAAACACGGTTTGACGGACAATGGATCAAAATTTCAAACAAAAAAAAGCAGAAATGCAATCCTTTGTAACATGACCGAGTTATTCACTTTCAAAGTCAGCACTTTCATTTTTGATTTATTTTTTTTTTATTTCACCAACACATAATAACTTTTTTGTGTTTCAGGTACGAAAGTTTTTGTAGAGTCAATTTCTTGGAAATTTTAAGCCACATGCATGTTCCTATAGAAAACGAAATTTGTCTAATAAAAAACATCTAGACCAAGAATGTTGCTTACCACAAAGGTATGCAATTACCAAATTGCAATAAAATAACACTTCAGGAAGTTGTTATTAAACACATATCAAGGAATGTTTTAACATGGAAAAGGATGGGTGTGGCACCTCCTATAAAGCTGAAATATTTGATATCGAATAGCTTTGGAATTATAGGTCGCACTGCTTCGGAATTCGGTATTCGAACACAATTTACACGTGCCGTTTCACTGATAACATTTTATGGGTTTTGGACAAGGGGGAGTGTCACCTCCCATACCACCGAAATTTGCGATATCGAATAGCTTCGGAGTTTGGAATTCGACCACAATTTACACGTGCCGTTTCACTGATAACATTTTATAGATGTTGGACAAGGGTTCGTTGCATCAAAGCACCAGGTTTCAACTAGTTGAATATATAATTTAAAGTAAATTCATGTGGGAAAATTTACTTGACTGCAAAATAAATGTTTTCTCAATACCAATCGTCCATACAAATATGTAGCATGGAATAACGAGAAAAAATTCAACAACCCTTTTATAAGCATACAAGTAGAATTCTTTGGGTCAAAACGATAAGAAGAAGCAGCTAAAAATATTTTTTTAAGTTTTATATTCTAGTTTCAAGTTCTTTAAAATTTCTGAGTAGAATTTTGACTTGTAAAAAATGTAATTTTGGATTGTAAAGTTTTTTAAACTTCAAATTTCTCTTTTAAAGTTTTAAATGCAGCTTTTTATTTAGTTAAATTAGAGCAAAAAGTAAGATGCAAAGATGTTGATTTTAAAGAGAAGTTGAATTTGATTTGTAAAAGTTTAATTTCAAATGTAGTACACCCAGAAAAAACATCTATCTTTTTGTGATAAAAAATTTATCTGTTTTCGCTAATAGCATTTTTTCTATTTCAATTAAAATAAATTTTCACATATTCGTAGAAATATTTCTTCACTTGTGGGAAACCAAAATATTTCATGTCTCTCATAATGATAAGCATTTTTCTCTTACTGAAAAATTCTCATTTTTAGAAAAAAATGTATAGAAAATGAAAAATTTTCCCTATTGTAGATAAAAAAATCACTAAGCGAAATATTTTCTTCCATAAAAACAAATTCTTTCTCGAAAATAAAAAGTCTTCTTCTCTAAAAACCATATATTTTTCTAATATTGAATTAGGTAAATTATTATTATTATTATTATTTATTTAGACAAATTGTTGACATTTAAGGCTTAAATCTTTTACATGCCGCATATAAAAATAGATAACAACTAATTAAATAAACTAAAATAAACTATTACTATAATTACTAAAGTAATTATAAAGATATTAATTCAAAAAATTTTAGATTATTTTACTGAGTCATCATATAAAACGGAATACAATTCAATTATTCGAGAAAAAAATACAAAAGAAAACTGTTTCAAATATATATAAAAATTATTAAGATAATAATGCCAAAAAATTTATATTGAAAGGAAAAAATTTTAAGAAAGTAATTAAAAATTAATTTAAGTTTTCAAGATCAGAAACAGGAGAGATAGAGTTAAGAGGTGAAGGTGAGTAAATAGGTGAAGATTAAATGCTTAATGTGCTTATGGTTGGAAATTGTTTTAATGTTTCTTGGAAGTGAATTGCATAGTCTTATGGCATTAACGAAAAACAATCGGCTAGAGTTTAAGTAGTTATGCCTCGGAATAACAAGGTTCATGCTTCTGTTTGACCTATAAAACGTTATATTCTTAAATAGATATCTTGGACAACGAGAGTGGATGACCTTATGTAAGAAAATGCAATTTCTTGCTTCAAAATAGCTGAGCAAGTTACGGCCTAATAACTGTTTATTAAAGGGTGTTATATGCTCATACCTAAGAAGACCATAAACATAGCGTGTAGAATTGTTAAATGCAACTTGAATTTTGTGCATAGATCTCGAGTCAAGTTTGCTATAAACGACTTCCGCATAAGAAAATATTGGCAATAACAGCTGTAAGACAAGCTTCTTTCTAGTTTCAACAGGTACGAACGCAGCAGTCATCCGAAGATTTCTGAGAACATATTAAATTTTACTAACGCAGGAGTTTACATGATCTTCACAGGACAACGACGAGTTTATTTGGTAGCCGAGATTAGTAGCCTTTCTTACAAATTTTAGCTCAACGCCATTTAGGAAAATAGGGGGAACATCGAGATTCATATAAGGTGTTTGTGAAATCGGTAACACATACGATTTAAGAGGGTTCAATTCCAGCATATTAGCTTTGGCCCAATTTGCCACCAAATTTAAATCTTCGTTAACTCTTGCACATAAATCTTCAGAGAGACAATTGGGTCTGGACATATACAACTGGAAAAAAAAACCTTGTGAGCGAGTGAATGTTGCTGTGAAAAGCAATAGTTGCATATTATTAAGACTATTCCTTTAAAGGAATTTATTTTTTTAACAGAGCTACACGAAGCTGTTTTTTATTGCCACTGGTTCTTTGGATGCATTTATAAAATCGCTTTTCAGAAGAAATTTCTTAAATATTTATAAGCGGTAAAAAAAAAAATGCCACAACAGTAATTCTACCTCTACCTCTTAACATATTTTTAACTAATATTTTTAAAACCGAATCACAATACTATATTAATTCTTTTACTTTGCGTAGAACTGAATTAAGACAAATGTTTCACAAAAAGAAAAAAAGTGTGTTTTAGAAAAGAAATGTACGCAATAAAGAAATATGTACGTTGTACCAATAATAAGAAAATATATCCCTCTTTTGAAGAAAGTGTTATTTTTTGTGAGCAACTATAAACGCAATTTATTGAAAAGTTTTATTAAAATTAAATAAATAGCTGCAAAGCAAAAATTTTTTTTACATGCAAAGCAAAAACAAAAATAATAATCCTAAAACAAATAAGATTATTTTTGCTATCCATATAAAATTTTGATATAGCCTTTAAAAAATTTGAAACGCAGTTGCCGCACCTGTATATTTTTATGAGTTGTGATTTAATTTTTTGAATTATTTGTTTGTTTGATACAATGACTATTAGGTAGTCATGACAGCTACCTATTTTCTCACAAGCTGCGACCATCGAATGTTAAATAAAAGAAAACAAAACAAACCGCGTGTGTCACACACATTGGATGCATTCAGCGGAGTCAACAATTGCACTTAAATTATTTATATAATTGCATAGTATTAATAATTAAATTAAATAATTTACAATTTTTCTGACGTTTAGAGTAAAACACATTCAGAGAAAAACATCGTTCACTAAGATATCGCTACCATAACAGTTCACAAAAGTTTTGAACGACACACGATCTCATGACACCTAATAGTTATTGTATCATGATTGCTTGTTTGAATTTAATTTTGACTGCGACGGTAGTGCCCTCTACGAGTCGTTTTTCTTTCCGTTCCTTTGAGAAAATTTGTTATCGCGATTATATTAAGGCGAAAAGAATGCAGCTATTATTTCTCTGTTTTCGGGAAAAATTGTTACAATAAAGAGAACGGTTGAACCTGTTATAAATAATTATTTTTCTGTAAAAGAGAAGCTTCTCTTTTTCTTCTTCTTCTTCCAGAAGGTGTCTTTAATGATGGTAAAATATTTATCTTTTTCATTTAAGGTGTTTACCATTTTTAAGGAATTTTCGGGATCACAAAGTAAATATCATTTTTCTCTGAATATGATGCTCTTTTTCTCATATTCCGAAAAACTTTTTTCTGAGTGTAGATTAAGATAGAAAAAAGAGTTTATATGAGTTTCAACTTTTAATATCAACACATCGTACAATAACAATCAAAAATATGTTTAAAAATTTTATAGAAAGTATTTCAAAGTGTTTTTTAAAATTATGGCACCCATTATTTTATTAAATTATATTTAATGTTTTTATGCCCGAAAGTTAGTTCGGATGTCCCACTGTGTAACGCAGACAAAGGTGATTAAAAGTGAAGCCTAAAGGGAGAGGTTCTCATTTAAAACAACAAAACAAAGCCAAACAAAACAAGACAAAATACATAAAAGTTAAAAAAAAAATACCAAACAATAGTAAAAAACACACAATAGTAAGAAGTAAAAAAATAAAGGAAATGGGAAAACCGTGCAACAGCTTTAGGTTCAAAAGGTAGAATTCAAAGAAGAAAGGCCCGACGACTTAACTGAAACTTGGTAACGTGGTAATGAGCTTCAAGCTGGAATTATACATGCAAAGCGTCTGGCCAACAGCTGCGCGTCAGTAAATACAAAAAAAAAAATTAATAAAGAATAGTTATAAAAATAAAACCACCGCATTTAAGAGGTAAACAGAAAAGAGGAAAATAAAGTATTACCTATGCTTCCATTTGGAGCTCAGCTGTGCAACGTTAAAAGTGGAACCACGTACAAACAAAACAACAATAAAAGAAAAACCAACCAGAATGGAGCAGCAGACTGCCTCATAAAAACTACTTGGAAGACTCCGGTATTGCACTCAATTTGGTAAGAGTTGCTCATACAGCATGTCTTTCTTTCAATACTATCCTACCTCCCCCACCCCCTTCCCCCAAACTTACCTTTTTGAAAATGTTCTTTTTTATATTGTTAACTCTTTCAACTCGTTGCTGACTGGTTCTATTAGTTTTATTGCTGCCAAGAATCATGCCTTACTTGTCGACTATTCCAGCTACTTTGATGGCTTGCTACAAACATGGTTTTATTGAGCATATTTTCAACTTTAATCTGGTCTCTCGATGCAACTTTTTCTTTTAACTATGGAGTTTCTTGAAGTCAGAATCTTGTTCTAATGTCTTTTAATTAGTAAACGAAGAAAAACATTGATACACATCCATATCAAACTCTGGTTGTTGTTGATTGTTTGTGCCACAAAATAGCGACACACACACAGCGCACACGCACGCATACCGCCATTTATGGCTTAACCATTAGTTGGTATGTTGGTAACAAAAGAAAGTTGGCCTCATAATAGTGCCAACAGCGATGTTAGAACCATCGCTAGAATCTAGCAAACAAAATTTAAGCGAAGCTTACAAAAAAAAAAAAACTAGAGCGTCTGGTTGCGCCCGGATAAATTTTCTTGTTTTTTACCCTTCCTTGTTTAAAGAGTTAAGGAATTCTTTGTTCCTAAGCATGTAATTTAAGTTATTTACGAATTTTCTATGTTTCTGCGCTGACAAGAGGTGTGGATTTGGCCATACATTTCAATTTAAAGACTTAAATATTCTTCAACGTGCAGAAGATCGAACTATTATTATTATTATTATTATTATTATTTATTTATTATTATTATTATTTATTTATTATTATTATTATTTATTTATATTAGTACATTAAGAACTAGGTTCTTTTATAGTACAGAGCTCAAAGACATAATTTGAATTCAACTAATTATAAAACATTTAAACTTAAATCTAAGGTAATTTAAATTTATTGTTATACAATTAAAAGTGTTATCAAAAAATTTTTATGTTAAACAAATGTAAATTCATAAGACAGATAAAACTTAAATTAAGAAAGAGCAAACAAGAGAGAGAGAGAGAGAGAGAGAGAGAGAGAGAGAGAGAGAGAGAGAGAGAGAGAGAGAGAAAGTCATATAGAGCTAAAGATCTGATATTTTGTTAAGAACTATGTGATGAAAAGTGCTTCAAAATAGCATGTTTGAAGGATGTTTTTGACGCTATGGATTTTAAGCTACTAGGCAATGAATTCCATAATCTAGCGGCATTAATAAAGGATAGTCTTCTGGAGTTTAGAAAATTAAAACTAGGTATAATTAGCACTTGGCTTCTAATTGACCGACTAAATTGCAGTTTTTCAAATAAGTAGAAAGGAGTTTTGTGGTGTACCGCGAATCTAACTTGCTGTATACAAGTTCAGAATATGTTATGACGGGGACAACGAGCTGAATTACAAGTTTACGTATTAGATCAATCGGTGTATACTCAGACGACATCCTAAGGTTACGCAAGATATAATAGATTTTGCGGACTACACTGTTGATATGATCTGTGCAAGTAAGGGAGGCATTGATATTAAATCCAAGACTTACAACACTATTAACTATTTTTATGATTTTATCACCCAATATAACGTCTGGAATGGAGTCAGGGCTTATTTTTTCTTTAGAGACAGGCAACACATACGACTTAAGTACATTAAGGTGAAGACTATTTTTCTTAGCCCATTGGTTTATACTGTCAAGATCTTCATTCAGTTTGCATACTAAGTCTTCCATGAGGTTTGTTCTACCAGACAAGTTTATCTGAACGTCATCAGCATAAGCATGCATGGACGAATATCTGCAGCAGTGAAAAATGTCATTCACGAACATGGAGAAGAGCAGCGTGCCAAGAACCGATCCCTGAGGCACACCACAGCAAACAGCTTCATAGTATGAAAAATTAGTACCGACCTTCACTCTTTGTACTCTATTTGTCAAATAGCTACTTAACAAATGAGTGGCACTGTCGCAGAAACCAAAGAAATATTTTAATTTTTGACAAAGGAGTTCATGACTTACAGTGTCAAATGCTTTTGAAAAATCAAGCAGACACAATAGAGTTGGTCTACCATCATCATAATAAGACCTTATATCATCCATTACTTTAACCGTAGCAGTAGAGCAACTGTGACCTGCGCGAAAACCAGATTGGAATGGAGACAAAAGATTATTTTCACTTAAGAATGATGATATTTGGTTAGCCATGATAGATTCACATACTTTGGATAATGAAGACAGGATGCTTATAGGCCTGAAATCCTTCGGTTCACAAGCTGTATTTTTTTTTTTTTTTTTGCCACCGGCGTTGCTGTAGCAGTTACTATAGCAGAACTATCCCAGTAAAAAGTGGATTATCCTATGAGCGATCTGGGAGTGCTCTTTATTGATCCAAGCTAGGAGTATTTTGTGTTCTTTTTTGACATTGCATGTCCTAGGAAGGGTAGCGCTCTTTTTAACATCCTAGAGGAGCTCAAAAAGAGCGATCAATAAATCGATCGATCCAAATGGATCAGGAAAGGAACATTTATTTTTATTTTTGGGATTTATGTTTATGCTCACTATTCCCTAGCTCAAGTAGACTCTTCAAGACCCTAAGGTTAGGCACAGACTAGGTTAGGTACAGGTGGCTGATTCGGTAGACGCTTTTACACTTAGGCCAGTGCAGGCCCATTGTGAAACCACATAATCTCTTTTAAAAATCTAATAGAGATTTCCCTCCTCAAACCAGCTCGAGAGGATAATGAATTTAAGGATATGCTTAAATCTCGGTAAGTTCATTTAGGGATGGCCCAAAGTTACCATTCTCCTTTTAGCTAAGGCCGGACATTCGCAGAGGAGGTGCTGAACATTTTCTACCTTCTCCTCACATCTGCAGCTTCTGCAGAAATCGTTTGATGCCAGTCCCAACCGAAGATCGTGCGCTCCGATCAGGCAGTGACCCGTTAGGATTCCTACCACTTTTGACAGGTTTGCCCTGCTTAACTCAAGCAGTGAGTAGGTGCGTTTTGAGTCGTAGGTACGCCATGTTGACTTAGTTATCCTACATGTATAGGCATGCCAACTATCGTGCGGTCAAATTATGTACAAATATATAAAAATTCAACTCTCAAAATCTGGACAATTCTGTACACTATTTGGTATTTATTATGATTATGGAGAAAAAGATTGATATAAGAAAATTTGCATTTTCAACGAAAGATAATAAAAAGCCACAAGAATAATACAAACATAATTTTAAGTTGTTTAATCAGACGCATGGTAGAATACATACAAGGTAGCCGTGGCAGATCTTTAAGCAACCATCAAATGTCAAAAAGAGTAGAAAATAGAGAACGAAAGAAAATTACAAAGTAAAATATGCAAGCAAAGACAACCTAGGTTGCTTCTTGTGTGAAAATAGCCATCTGTCACGGCTACTTTGTAAATATTCTACCATAATCAGGCACATTTAAATATAGACTGCATTTTCGGTTTGTGCGCCAACGACTGACTTATTGCTAGAGCCATCGGCTTCATCATCATTTCCAGAAGCAATACTGCTGAGGTCGCTATTCTGCTTAAAGAGGTATTTCTCTTGGCCATGATACAATGACCAGGTATTATTAATAGCGACTGCGCTGCCAAGCTGTGGGCATATGATATCAAAAACAAATGATGTACACCGAAACAAAAATAACAATGGATTTTTTTTAAAGCAAGCATTTTGGCGTCATATTGTTCTCAATATGTTCACAATGATATTTATACACTAAATTTATTTATTGTAAAAACTTCGATTTTACATGAATTTGGGATCACTTCAAGGACAACAATTTTATATCACAAAAAATCTTCAAATGTAAAATTTTCTTAGTCCAAAAAGAGCTATATCTTCAAGAAATATGCATGGATTTTCGAGATTTATACTTCGTTGAATAGATACTTGCCTTTCTTTTTATTCTCATAAATATTACTTTTGTTGTAAAATTAAAAAAAATCACATGTTTTTGAGGCCATTTTTTCTAACTTTGGACCCATATAATTTCTGAACGACTTGAGAGCGGCCCTAATTTTTTTCACTACTACTTTTTTTAGCTCCAAATACACATTTTGAAAAAAATAAAAACAAAAAAGACCATTTTTGCTAAAGGTTAAATGTTCCGAAAATTGTGCCGTTTTAAAAATTATTATTTCCCTTTTAAGAAAAATCTCTTTTTTAATTAAGAAAAACAACATCGTTAAATGTCATCACCTCATTTTGACAATATATGCCCACGCTGAACAGCTGTTTCAGCTCGATTAATACTACCTTCAACTCATTCTATCATGCTCTTGGCTAGAGATTTGTCTCAATAGTTGAGGCTGCTTCCTTAAAAATGTATGGAAATCAATGCACGAGTAATCTAAGTTACATTTCACGAGTAGAATTGATTTTAGTGTGTCGATGCTAAGATTGCCTGACTCGGCTTTCCAAATGTTTTTTATTAAAGAAAAAACACGTTCGACTGGTGCACTTGAACCAGGTAAACAGAGAATGAATTTGATGATGCGTGCAAAATTCAAATACGGCACTTGCGCGGTATTCATGTGATTAAAAATTTGAACCCATCGTTTCTCCGTTCGCAAGTTTTCCGCGTTCCATTCTGCTACTATTCCGCAGTGCAAGACAATTTTATGTGGCCGTGCACTTTATTCAAATGCTCATTTAAATTGTATTGAGGAATTTCTTCCATCGTTTCTTCAATTTGTTTCCAGGTAGGCATAACTCGCAATGACATCCACCAACGTCATTGGGGAGTTCAGACGATAAAACATGTTGTCAGTCTGCTATTTTAAGTGTTTGAAAGTTTTTTCATATGTTTTTTAGTTCTTTGTTTTTCATTTGCAACTAAGCATAATATAATATCATAAGTTGGGGATTTGCCGAAGCAGACCACAGTGGGTCCCTTTTCGTCCCCCATTGGACAAAGGGTACTACTGCTCGGAGTAATCGTACGTGAGCATGCTCCTTGTATAAGCATCCTTTGTCACCTCAAGCATATCCTTATAGGTTAGTTGACCAATCTCGGCTTCGCCAATAAATGGGCGTCCCAGAGTGGTCAATCTTATGCTTGCCAGCGCCGGACACTGGCACAGAATGTGTGCTGCTGTTTCCGGCTCCTCTAGGCATAACCTACACGCATCGTCCTCGGTTAGAGTCATCTTCCCGAGATGGTACATGAAGGGACCGTGTCCTGTGACCAGTGCAGTAAGCCAGCTTAAAATCCTTCGATTGTATCGGATAACTTTTGCTGCCTCACTACGAGACCACTTCACGGCCGCCTTTGATTGCCTGCAATTAACAGCTTCTTCCCACCTTGTACTGTGTTCCGAGTCCGTCCATTGTTTAATAAGGCCTGCCACCATATTGTCGCCTATGGCGATACGTGGTTCTGGTCCACAGAATTCTTCTGCTGATCCTGCTCTTGCTAAAGAATCAGCTTCTTCATTCTGTTCTATGCCAGAGTGTCCTCTCACCCACATAAGTGTGAGCTCATTCGTCTGGGCGCACCTGTTGAGTTTTGTAAGACATTCTATGGCCAACCTGGAAGTGATGTCTGTCCGTTGCATACACCTAATCACAGACTGATTGTCGAGAGCGATGACAATTTTCTTGCCACTGATCCGACCATCTATCAGGTGGTCCAGCGCATGCACTACGCCAAGCATTTCTGCCTGGTATGCAGACACAAACCTCCCCAACCTCAGTACACAGGATAGGCTTAACTCTTTTGAGTACACGCCTGCCCCGGCCCGGCCATTCATCAGAGAGCCGTCTGTGAATATACTGATATCGCTACCAGCGATTTCTTCACAAACGGCTCCATCCGAACTAAGCTTAAATCGGACATCGAAATTTCTGTACAAATTCTGTACGATTTTTTTTTCTGTCCGCCGGGTCAAAATTCTGTACTATACAGATAAAATCTGTACGGTTGGAATGCCTATACATGTATCAAGGTGTTCCCAACGTTCTTCTGCAAGACTTAAGGATCTGTTCTTGCACTGGAGTTTATAGGAGGAAATTGGTATACCCATAAATGGGTCGTACCCTTCCTTGCCAATTCGTCAGCCATATTATTTCCCTCCATATAACTATGTCCGGGTACCCATATGAGGTGGATCCTGAGTAGCCTTGTCATCTCGTTAAGAGATTTGCGGCACTCAGTGAGAGTTTTAGAGCTGTCGATATTTGAGTTCAGTGCCTTCCGTGCAGCTTGTCTATTTGAAAAGATGGAAATACTCTTTCCTTCAAGGTCTTTTTGACCTAGAATTTTAGCGATTTCGTGAATAGCCATCATTTCCGCTTGGTAAACACTAAAATAGCTTGGAAGTCGAAAGGACGCTTCGATTTCGAGATCTTGGGAGTAAATATCTCCTCCTACTTGTTCTCGAAGTTTGGATCCATCTGTGAAAAGTTTTATGCCGGAGGTTTTGAGGGGGATTTTTGTTGCTCAGTCTAGCCGTGAAGGGATGAGAACTGCGTAGTTCTTTTCAAGATTTAAGCTAGGCACACAGTAGTCTGTTTTGTCGATCCTAAGGTTGCGGAGAAATTATTTGGCCAAATCGTGAGACTTATAACGCCATCATAAATTAATTATATTAAGTATTTTTTTTGACTGACCTTAATTGCGTCAGTCGCATCAGCGGCTGGACAAAATGCAATTACCGTTGGCTGGTTGCATTTCATGACCTCGGTGTTGTAACGACGCAAATCGAATGAAATGAACATTTAAGATTTTTTTTCACAGAAAATAATAAAAGCGTTTCCTTAAAACCACATGCCTCACTTTATGTTCTTTTTTTGTCATTAATTGCTCGCCTACTGATCTTATAAAACAGCAAAGGAGCACAAGTGCTCACTTTTTGATCCAATAAAACAGCAAAAGAGCGCTCCCTTGTCGCTCCTCATGGGAGCGATCGCATATTATTTACTGGGATATGACATGGGATATATATTTTGTATATGAATTGGGTTTACATAACTTCTTTCTGCAAAAATCGTATGTTCAAATGGTTAGTTACTGGCGATATTTATAATGCGTATGATATTTCTGTGTCGACAAGGAATAACGACTAAACTCATATTATCGTAAAAAACGATATTTTTATTTTACTAACTCCGACCTTTTTCCCGAAAGATATGAAACATTACAAACGGTAATAGGTGCAGAATTAAGTGGTTATCTATTCTATGCAAAAAATGTTTTCCTGCCTTTTATAGAAGATTGGCAATGAAGAAAATGCCATATCGCTTTTTTACGATATTTTGAGTTTAGTCGTTATTCCTTGTCGACACAGATTTATCCATCTTCTTTAGAGAATAAACTCTTGTGGCGTTCTTCGATATAGAAGGGGCATTTAACAATATACTCACTAAGGCCATTCTTGATTCTCTCACTAACCTTGGTGTGCAACCCCGGTGCGAAGCTGGATAGTCTCAATGCTCAGTAACAGAATATTCCAGGCAGACTAAATTTGAATGGGGTCAAAGTGGTGGCTAATGCGGATGACGTGGTTGTAATGGTGTCAGGCTCTTCCCTCCCACGCTCAGTGAGCTAATGGAGGCAGCTTTGAAAAAAACTCAGTTTCTGGGCTACCAGACGTGACCTAGGAGTTAACCCTAGCAAGACAGAAATGATGCTATTAACAACAAAAAACAAAACGCCACAATTTGTCCTTCCAAAGCTAAACAACTAACCTCTTTCACTATCCAGCAACGAAAATTATCTAGGAGTCGTTCTAGATTCTAAGCTTAGCTGGAAAACCAACATCGAACAAAGGGTCAAGAAGGCCTGCATAGCCTTCTACGCCTGCAAAAAGACCTTTGGTAGGAAATGGGGTCTTCAACCGAAAATGCTCTTATGACTATATACAGCAGTAGTGCGCAGTATCCTGGCATATGGTGCACTAGTATGATGGCTTGCACTGACCAAAGCATACAACACAACAAAACTAGCCAGGATCCAGCGATCTGCGGGTATAGGTATTACAGGGGGTATTCGTTCATGCCCCACTGACGCACTTAACGTTTTGACACACTTACTTCCCATAGATCTACACATCAAGCACACCGCAAAAAACAGTGCAGTCAGACTCAGTGAGTCCTAGAACTGGCGGAATAGGCCTTATGGACACAGCAAATTCTAAGTCCGCTACCTCTGGAACTTGTTCCTAGTAACACGGACTATATAACTCCCAAACTCGACTTCATAAAATCCTTTATAACCAAGTTTCCCACCAGAGTAGAGAGGCGAAATGGGAGACCTGATCTAGTTTTCCATGTGTCTTTCTACACTAACGGCTCCAAGATGGAGTGCGGAGTGGGAGCTGGCATATACTCTGAGAAACTTGGGGTGGCGGACGTCTGTCAAACTCAGCCAGCGTCTTCCAGGCCGAGCTTTTAGCGAAAAGAGAAGTTTAAGTATAGCCAACACTAATCAACTCAATGCAGCTTTTCTGACGGATAGCCAAACCGCCATTAAAGCATTAGATCAGAACCAACTCCAAACAGGTAAGGCAGTGTAAGGATTAACTGTCGCGGCTAAGTCACTAACATAACATTACCATAATCTGGGTTTACGGCCATATGAACATTTATGGTAATAAAAAGGCGGATGAACTGGCTAAACGGGGTTCCTCCCTTGACGTTTCAAGAGCGGAACCAGTCGAAGTTCCATTGAACACCGTTACGGGAGGAATTGCCTCTTACTGCTTGACCCTAGCCGGTCGCATATGGAAAGGACTACCAACCTGCAACACATCAAGGAATCTATGGCCTCTTTACAACCTAGGTAGAACTCAGGAGATGCTCTCAAAACCCCGGAAAGACATAGTCAGGATAACGGCTATTATTAAGGGTCACTGGTGCATCGGAGTACACACCGAAAAAATGATACAAACGAAAAGGAAATACTGACACCCTAAAAATGCGTTTCTTTATTTTATGCTTTTTGTGTTAGCACGACAGTATTAAGAGGTCGCGGATTTCTAGTCAGATGCTAGAATTTCAAAAAAGTATTTTTGACACTAGGGTGGACCCTAAAAATGTTTTTTTTATTTTATACTTTTTGTGTATGTACTGACAGTATTAAGAAGTCTGATGATAGAACTTCAAAAAGTTTTTGACACTATGGTGAACTCTAAATATGAGTTGTTTTACTATCTTCGTATATTTTTAGCTTTATATGTGCTTTCAAAATTTCAAAAAGAGTTTGAATACTAGGGTGGACCCTAAAAATGAGTTTTTTTCTTTTATACTTTTTGTGTCAGCACGACAGTATTAAGAGGTCGCTGATTTCGAATCTGATGTTAGAATTTCAAAATAATTGTTTTTGACACTAGGGTGGACCCTAAAAATGTGTGTTTTATTTTATACTTTTTGTGTATGTGCTAGCAATATGGGTCACTGATTTTAAACCTGGTGTTAAAATTTCAAAATATGAAATGGGAGAAAAACTGAGAAATTGACACTTAAAATCTCATCGCCGCTGTGGTGCAGTGCGCTAATACGCGCTTGCACGGCGTATCACAAAGATTTCTGATGAAGCCAATAAACGATTTTAAACTGTCAAACAACTAGAATTTGTATTTAAAATCAAGTATGACTTAAACTATCATACATTTAGAATTTGTATTTAAGTCATATAAAATCAGCGTAATAAGTAACAAGGTAATTTAGAAAAAACTTATTTCAAATATCTTTTTGACACTAGGGTTGACCCTAAAAATGTGTTTTTTATTTTATACTTTTTGTGTATGTACTGGCAGTATTAAGAAGTCGCTGACTTCAAATCTGATCTTAGAATTTCAAAAAGTTTTTGACACTAGGGTGGACCCTAAATATGAGTGTTTTTTATTATCTATGTATATTTTTGCTTTATATGTGCTAGCAATACAAGCGGTCGCTGATTTTGAACCTGTTAATGAAATTTCAAAAAAAATTTTAACACTAGGGTGGACCCTGAAAATGTGTCTGTTTTATACTCTTTGTATATGTGCAGGCAGTATTTCAACCCTGTTTTTGTAACAATTTCAAAAAATATTTTTACACTAGAATGAACCCTAAAAATGTGTTTTTTTTTTGTTTTATACTGTTAAGTAAGTCCAGTTTTCTATCCAACTTTTCAATCAATCCTAGCTTCATACGAAAAACATGATGAATGTTCAATGCTCATGGCCTTGTTGCGTCATGAAACAAACATCACTGACAACTATAACTGTCTATTTTAATCTCTCATAATAATTGTACATCTTAATTTTCAATAAATAAATCCTTTTTTCCTATAATTTTAAATAAAACTCTTAGATTTGATTGTTCATTTACATTATTTGCCATGAAAAAATTATGTTCAATAAAAGTTAATAAAAAAATAAATAAAAATATACAGATTTTATTTCGAATTTCATTCGGAGTTAAAGAAAAAGTGTAAGGAACGGGGGTCCCCTGGACGCATCACTTTTTTTATATAGAAATAAGTCTTTAATATATAAAAATTGTATAAATAGGCAAATTATTACCTAAATTTAATTTTTTGCTACGATATAAAATAAGAGCACTAAAATGAAATTTCTGCATTAATAGTAAAAAAAAAAAAAAAAAAATAAAAAAATACTGTGTGGGTTTCAACGTTATCAAATCTTGTGGAACACTAAAGCTATAAAGCAGTTAAAATTTATAAGTAAGTCACGTTCTTGTTGCAAAAAATACTTAAAGTTTTATCAAACTTTTAAGACATTTTTGCAGAATTTTGCTTTTTTCACTAAAATTTAACAGAAAATATAACGTTTAAAATGTGACGAACCTAAAACACGAACAAGCTATTAACTTTAAAGGTGCTAATCTTAATAACTGGCAGAACAAAAAATTTAATAATAAATTCACATTAATATTTAAATATTCATTTAAACACTAAATAGGTTATTTTTAAATCAATTTGAATGTCAGAAAATCTAATTTTCTAAATATGGTTTCGCATTGATTAAGTTCGAAAAATGCAAAATTTTATGTGTGTTAAGATAAGCCAACACGTTTTTGC
This sequence comes from Dichetophora obliterata, assembly GCA_963920525.1. Classification (NCBI taxonomy): domain Eukaryota; kingdom Metazoa; phylum Arthropoda; class Insecta; order Diptera; family Sciomyzidae; genus Dichetophora; species Dichetophora obliterata. The sequence goes on from OY986438.1 coordinate 166,734,363, forward strand.
CAAAAATAACTTGAACTTTTGTCATTGAGAATTTATTTGATACATATTTGGGATATGTTTGAAAAATGACCGGTTTTGTCAAGTTTATATTTATTCTTAAATTAAAAAAAGGTATATAAAATCTACTTGACCTACTTGACTTAATTAAATTTAGTGAGTGTTTGAAATGTCTATATCATCATCTCATTTAAGCTAAAAATTCAATTAAGTTAACGTAGTTAAGCATGTTTTATGGGTTTTTTTAATTTTTTAATTTTTTTGTGACTTTGTAACGGCACCAAATCTCACCATTTGCGTTGTCGGGGTTGTTCACGATGTGGTGTATTTGTCATATCATTGTGGTATAACATTTTCACTCTTTACCACTTAGCGTGAACATACCATCGATAAAACCTTTTATTTGGTTCAGATACACAAGGTAATCTCAGGTGCACAGCATCGTGAACGACCCTAACTCGCAATGGTGTCAAAGTGTGGACTGACAATTTGCTGTTTGACCGCTGACGGATTTTAATTTGGCAGCTGACAATTTGCTGTTTGACAGCTGACACATTTCTAAACTTGGCAAATGTGACAGTTGACACGTTGTCACACATGACAACGGACACTATTTCCACCTTTGAAAATCATGACTGTTTGTTTGCAACCCGTTTTGCCGTAGTCATTGTGTCACACAGCGGGTATGAGTTACAAAATTGTATCATACACTTGCATAGTGCAAACGCTGAGAAGAAATCTACTTGTGTGACAAAGGGCATGGAGATTCGGCAGAAAACACGCGGGAGAAAAGTTTTTTTTGGGAAAGAAAAAGATTGCCGTGGATTGCTAATCAGCACGTCGTAATTTGCTTTTTGCCTTGCTCAGTATATAAATTAAAATAATAAATTAGTATTTTACTTAAATATTATTAAAATAAATAGTCGTAACGAGAACGTAATCACACATACTTTTTTCGTTAAAGCAAGCAAAAGTAAACGACGAAAACGAACGAAAAATATATTTGAAAAATAAATTTTTCATTCAATTCAATATAAGTATACACACACATTCACACGCAGAGCATTCATCTTCACGGCGCTGGCATCAGAATCGGAGAAAATTTGATTTCAACATATCTTGAATGCAGTGAAAAATCGTTCATAACGATTGGTTTATTAGAATAATTTTTTTAAATAAGAAAAAAAAAAATTTCTAATCCATTAAACAAAAAAGAAGTGTTCCACCTTGTGTCGTTGCTTTGACTACATCCCAGTATATCGGCAGCTGACAATTGTTTCGGAATCCACTCGTGCCGCTTGTCAGCAGCATATCAGTGACTGCAAAATGGATGTGATTGCGACCCATACATTTTAGACCTTCAGCGCATATTTTTGCCCAGTGACGATAGCATGAATTGCAATCTGATGTCAGAATATATTGAATTCGTTGCTGACCGCTTGTTGAACGAGCTGTGTGTTGACATGGGTTACAATACACTAAATCCATTCAGTTTTATGGAGTTGATTTCTTTGGATGGTAAGACAAATTTTTTTGAAAAGAAAATGGGTGAATATCAGAAGTGGGGCGTTACAACCAACCGTTTGGACAACGTTTTTACGCTAGATGCTGACTTCTAAAAGCTCAGAAGAAATTTGCAATTAGCATATACACCTATCTAATCATTAAGCTTTTTAATTTAGTTATATTGTACTTTTCTTGTGACTTCAATTAATTGTCAAGGAATTAATAGAAAAAACCAAACAAATCTTAAATTATTTAAAGTAGATGAAGTAGTTTAAAAGCAAATAAAATATTTGGCTGTAGCTATTGATGTTAATTTTACATAAACTGCTAGTTGAAATTCCTAAAATTCTTAAAAACATAAAGTGAATCTTGCTTACGCTAAAAAAAAAAAAAAAAACACAGATAAAGTGCCTTAACTTTGCCTTAGCAGCAAAGCTGTATTTTTTTTTTCTTTACCAATTAAGAAACATATTTAAGCTTGAAGTAATTTTGAAAAAAAAAAAAAAAGAAACAACTATTGTTCGAATAACAAAAACAATGAAAAGCATTTTTTTGTAATACTTGAACAAATCAAATTTTATACAACAATGAATATTAGGTACTGTTAATAATAGTTTAAAAACTTGCTTTTGTATATTAGTTATAAATCAGTTTATACAAAAATTTGTCTGTGAACAAAAGAAACGTTTCTTTTTATTAATACAAAACTAGTTTAAGCGTTCTACATAAGCTTATTTGTTTTTTTTTTGAAAACTTCGGCTAAGCTAAAGTTCGACTAAGGAAATTTGGTCTTGCCACTCTGTCAAGATTTTCTTTTTAATTTTTTTTACACACTTTTTAAGTATACATATTTTACTTTTTTTAAAGATTCTATTATTCTTATGCCAAATATTAAAAATATTGAAATATACAATTTTTTTATATAAAATTGTTGTTATGCTAAAATACTTGCAACGTCAATTCAAATATTGGAAGTCAATTAAGACTACATAATGACTTTTAAAACTACTTATAATTAATTGAATTTCTTTATCTTTAAATACAGTTTAAATAGTTCATAAATTGCTTCATTTTCCTAATCAATTAAAAATTACCATACAACAACTTACACTCGAATAAATAGTAAACTCTTTTTGTTTAGCTTATATTTTTTTTTATAAAATCTCATCATTGTAATTTTTATTAATTATAACTTGTCAATTGTCTAACAAAATGAAACACTAAAGTTTTTTATTTGGTCAGGGGGAGAAGATGTTTGCTTTTGGGAGGGTTTCCAATATATTTAGCCCCTGAACCCTCACGGAAGGGTGGGAAAAGTGTGGGCCGAGCTCGTCCACCAGAGCTCAACGAGTAGGTGTTGGATGATTGGGCCAGGGGTGCCCAAACGGTTTCCTTTATTTTTTTTTATATTTGTTTTACTTGATTTTTAATTCTCGTTTCAGAAATTTTTTTTTTTGTATTCTTTATTTGGAATCACCGACGTGCGATGACTTATGCACGTGACATTTGTACGGCAAGGGTACACGTGGACGGCCACAAGACCCCACCCCACATCTCACCGAACTGCTAGCAATGGCTAACTAGCACGTGCAGCCGTGGCCAACCTAGTGTCCGCGGGTCACTGGACCGGGGCGATGGTACCACCTCTGTGAGTGAGCGGCCTTATAAATACTGGTCATCGAGAACCAGGGGCGCTGTAAAAAGGCGCCCTCAAACTAAATGCAAAGGGCCGCCCTCTCGCAGAGATGGTAGCACCGCTCCACAACAACCAAAAATGTTAAAATTTTGAAATATAAAATTAATTTTTGAATTTTAACGTCCATGTTGACTCCAAATTTTCGCCTCCGTTACAAATTGGCGCCCAACGTGGGGCCGATAAAAATTTTGTAATTATCGACTCTCTCCGTAAATATTTTTTGTGATGTTCGGTAGCGCGTCGGTGATTCCAACCAAAGAGTACCTTTTTTTTTTCTAGCAGTTTTTTTCTATCAAAAATTTGTGATTTTGTTTTTTTTATATTTTGAATTGGATAGTCAGGGTTGGCTGCTGGAATATCCGTCTGTGACATTAATCTGCATTCGAATCCGCAGTCAAATCACTGAAATGATTAATTCCTTTGTGTTTGATATGAAACTGTGATTGATATTAAATTTCAGTTTTTAAATTTTCAATAGTTAAATTTATTAAATAATTTTTTTTGTTTTCTTGCGTGATGATATCGGGTTCGGAGGTAGTGTCGAGTGTTGCCTGGAATTGCGATGTTGTTGCGTTTAGTGCGCATGTCGACCGCTTCACTCGGGACTATTTTTCTGGACTTCGTGTCATCACGTGAGCCCATTTAAGTTGTAGTTTCCGGTTAATTAACAAGTTTTTTTTTTATTATCTATTGGACCCCCTGACTCAATCAACCAACAACCGCTCAACATAATTTCAAAGCAAATCTCTCTCTTCTAAGACCAAATAAATAAGACCTATACATTTATATTTATAAATTTTTGATTTTTTTTACCATGCCTTTGCATCATAGCGATGAAAATTTAACGGTACAGGTGGAACTAGCTGGAAATTGCTGCAGCATTTGCTCGCAGTCCTTCGGCAAGGCTGATGACCTGGTGGCAACACCATGCAGTCATATTTTCCACAAAGATTGCATATCCCAGTGGGTAATAAAGGCTCACAGCTGTCCGCTGTGCCGCACGTTGTGCAAAAAAAAAAAAAAAAAAAAAAAAAAAAAATATAAATACTGGTCATCGAGAACCAGGGGCGCTGTAAAAAGGCGCCCTCAAACTAAATGCAAAGAGCCGCCCTCTCGCAGAGATGGTAGCACCGCTCCACAACAACCAAAATGTTAAAATTTTGAAATTTAAAATTCATTTATGAATTTTAACGTCCATGTTGACTCCAAAATATTCGCCTCCGTTACAAATTGGCGCCCAACGTGGGGCCGATAAAAATTTTGTAATTATCGGCTCTCTCCGTAAATATTTTTTTGTGATGTTCGGTAGCGCGTCGGTTATTCCAACCAAAGAGTACATTGTTTTTTCTAGCAGTTTTTTTTTTCTATCAAAAATTTGTGATTTTGTTTTTTTATATTTTGAATTGGATAGTCAGGGTTGGCTGCTGGAATATCCGTCTGTGACATTAATCTGCATTCGAATCCGCAGACAAATCACTGAAATGATTAATTCCTTTGTGTTTGATATGAAAACTGTGATTGATATTAAATTTCAATTTTTAAATTTTCAATAGTTAAATTTATTAAATAATTTTTTTGTTTTCTTGCGTGATGATATCGGGTTCGGAGGTAGTGTCGAGTGTTGCCTGGAATTGCGATGTTGTTGCGTTTAGTGCGCATGTCGACCGCTTCACTCGGGACTATTTTTCTGGACTTCGTGTCATCACGTGAGCCCATTTAAGTTGTAGTTTCCGGTTAATTAACAAGTTTTTTTATTATCTATTGGACCCCCTGACTCAATCAACCAACAACCGCTCAACATAATTTCAAAGCAAATCTCTCTCTTCTAAGACCAAATAAATAAGACCTATACATTTATATTTATAAATTTTTGATTTTTTTACCATGCTGTTGCATCATAGCGATGAAAATTTAACGGTACAGGTGGAACTAGCTGGAAATTGCTGCAGCATTTGCTCGCAGTCCTTCGGCAAGGCTGATGACCTGGTGGCAACACCATGCAGTCATATTTTCCACAAAGATTGCATATCCCAGTGGGTAATAAAGGCTCACAGCTGTCCGCTGTGCCGCACGTTGTGCACAGTTAAGAAACTTAAGCCATGGCAACCAAATCTGGTGGTCGATCCTTCTTTACTTTCTCCTAGTAGGGCGAATGAGAGCCAAGGGGCATTACGAAAAGAACGTCCGGTCACTAGAAGCCAAAGAAACCTAGGTTTCAGTCAGGCACAACTACCGGATTTAAATATGTCGGGAATGCAACCCGTGCAAAAAGGGTCGGTCGAACTAAACTCTAACCAAGTAGCTAACGCATTAACTCAAGGTCCTTCTGATCAATTTCAGTCCTCGGTGGCTCGACATCAGTATTCGGATAGTGATTTGCAGCACTTGATTAATGAGGCAGTTCGTACCGAACTCGCTAAATTGCAAATTAATCCAGTCAGACATACTCCTCATGGAGTTACATCCAGCAGTAACCCCTTGCGGAATTTTCAGCAGAACTTGGAGCCAATGCCAAGTATAAATTCGGCACCGAATGTTTATAGTGTTCCCCCACCAAACTTTATGCCCGCTCCACCTTCAACTTCGGGTCACAATCGACAGTTTGTCCAGAGTATGCCAGCTCATTACACACCGAGCAGTATGCCGCATAACAGTGGACCTGTTCGCAATGCTCCAGGACCTGCTTCGCAATTTGTACCGTCGGAGAACGTTGCCAGTTTGATTTCCAATTGGAAAGTCACGTTCAGTGGCAAAGAAGATTCCTTAACAGTTGATAAATTTATTTATCGAGTGCACGCTCTGACGATGCAAAGTTTGCGAGGAGATTTTGGGGCATTATGCTGTTATGCGCACATGTTGTTCGTTGGAAAGGCGCTGGAATGGTTTTGGCGTTACCATCGAAGTGTGCCTAGGGTTGAATGGGGTGCGTTGTGCATGGAGCTGCGAAGCCAATTTTGTGATCGCAGAACTGATCTAGACATCATGGATCTGGTGCGTAATAGGAAGCAAAAGTTTGATGAAAAATTTGATGAGTTCTACGAAGCAGTCTTGCAATTGACTGATAAATTACAACGGCCTCTTGACTCTCAGGTTTTGCTGGAAATTCTGCAAAGGAATTTGCGTTTGGATGTTAGGCGTAGTTTGTTGTATGTTCCCATACAAAGTGTTAGCCAGCTTCGCGCGTTTGTTCAGAAACGTGAATTGCTTGATGAAGAGTACGGGAGGAATTCTCGCAACTATCAAAATCAGCGTCAGGTTTCTGAGCTGGCATGCGAGCCTGGTGACGCGAACGCTACACCTACCAATAAGAATAATGATGTTTTTTTAGATTTACCAACTGCCCCTCATTAACTTCTGAGGTGGCCTGCCAAACTGAGGCAATCCCGGATGTACCAAATACCCAAATTCGAATTTTAACACGTGAAGAAAAGGCTGCTACTGTGCCACAACGGACGTTCAAACCGTTGCATGTTCGTTGGCTCGAATATAACGCTGCGCGTCGACGTATATTTCAGAGCGAGGGCTCCATTCAAATCCAATGCAAAAAGAAACGGCGATCAACTGCGAGATTGAGGCAATTTTGGAAAAAGGTCCGAGCCTTGAGAAAGTTGGCGTGCTCGGCGGTTTTGTCGTTTGCTCCTGCGAAGGATATTCGTCCTTACGCACCGGTCTCATTAGCCGGCGAAATGTTAGTAGGATTGATCGATACTGGCGCTACTATCAGTTGCATAGCCAATAGTTTGGCAAAAAGACTATTGTCTAACCAGTCGCTGAAGTGGAAAAGGTTTTCGATCAATCTGAAGACGGCGGACGGGACGAGTCATGCTTCTGCAGGAGTCCTCGACACCACCATCACCTTTCGAGGAGTCACCAAACCCCTCAGGTTTTTGATAGTTCCAACTTTGTCTCAAGACTTGTATTTGGGAGTTGATTTCGTAAAAGCATTTGGCTTGGCTGGAGATCTCTTTCTGGAAAATTACAACGGCTCTCCTGTTAGAGAGATTTCTGAAGTTGATTCCAACCACCATGTATTGACTACTCGTCAGCAAATTAGGCTAAACGCCACCATTTTAAATTTTCCATCTTTTTCTGAACAAGGCTTAGGCCGCACCAGCTTGATTAGTCACGTCATTGACGTAGGGCAAGCAAAACCAGTCAAACAACGACACTTTTCGGTTTCTCCTGGGGTCGAAAAACTTCTTTTCGCTGAGGTCGACCGCATGTTGGCACTTGGTGTCATTGAAGTGTCGCAAAGCGCTTGGTCATCACCTGTAGCCTTGATCGTCAAACCTAATAAAGTGCGCTTGTGTCTCGATGCGCGTAAGGTAAATGCGGTTACTGTGAAGGATGCTTATCCCCTGCCTCTCATTGATGGAATTCTCAGTGGGCTTCCTAAGGCTCAATTCATTTCGAGTTTGGATCTGAAGGATGCCTTCTGGCAGATTCCATTGGATGCAGCGTCAAGGGATAAGACAGCCTTCACAGTGCCCAATCGACCGTTGTACCAGTTTGTTACAATGCCTTTCGGCCTATGTAACGCACCGCAGACGATGTCTCGCTTGATGGACAAGGTCATACCTGCTCATTTGAGAACACAAGTTTTTGTATACTTAGACGATTTGCTTTTGATAACCGAGACCTTTGACGATCATTTAGCTTTGCTGCAGGAGGTAGCCATCTGTATTCGACATGCTGGTCTGACGATAAATATTGAAAAAAGTAAATTTTTACTCAAACAAATTCGTTATTTGGGTCACGTGATTGGGCATGGAACCATCAGTACTGATCCAGAAAAGGTGCAAGCGATTCGAGATTTTCCCTTGCCAAAAACTGTGCGACAGCTTCGTCGTTTTCTCGGTGTCTGTGGATGGTACCGACGGTTCGTGCTAAATTACGCTTCCGTTTCGACACCGTTGACCAACATGCTGCAAAAAGCGAAAAAATTTGTTTGGACTGAGGAGTCGATAGCAGCTTTTGAGACCCTCAAAAATAGCCTTAGTAGTGCACCTGTGCTTCATAGCCCTGATTTTTCGCGTCCGTTTTCAATCCAATGCGATGCCTCTCAGTATGGAGTCGGAGCCGTTCTGGCTCAACGTGATGATGTTGAAAATGAAGTCCCGATTGCGTATATGTCACATAAATTTAACCAAGCGCAACGAAACTATACCGTTTCAGAACAAGAATGTCTTGCAGCGGTCATGGCCATAAAAAAATTTCGAGCTTACGTCGAAAGGCATGAATTCGAAGTGATCACTGATCACGCGTCTTTAAAATGGTTAATGGGCCAAACCGACCTGCATGGCAGACTTGCTCGCTGGGCTTTGAAACTTCAAGGTTTCAAATTTAAAATCATTCATCGCAAAGGTAGCCAAAACGTAGTTCCCGATTCTTTATCGAGAGTGCATTTGCCGGAGGATGTCGAAATTTCAGAATTGACAGAAACTGCAGTTACGACTTGGCCAGTTTTGGATTTTTCTTCTGCACATTTTAAAACAGAAAATTATCTAAAACTGGTTGACGAGTTTCAAAAAAATGACGAGCAACAACCAGACATACAAGTTGTGGACGGCTTAATTTACAAGCGTTGTGAATTTGCAAGTGGTGATCCCACCCAAGAAGAACAGTCATGGAAACTCTGGGTGCCTGAGGAATTGAGAAGATCTCTCATTGTTGAAGCTCATGATCACCCAATGAGTTCTCATGGTGGGATTCACAAAACGCTTACGCGACTCAAAATGTTGTATTTTTGGCCAAGAATGGCAAAACAAGTCCGCGACTATGTGCTGGCGTGTGAAGTTTGCAAACTGACCAAAGCTCCTAGTTACATACTTCGTCCACCTATGGGACAACAGCTCACTTCGATTCGAATTTTTCAGAGACTCTACGTAGACCTTTTAGGGCCTTACCCTAGGTCACGCTCAGGGAACGTGGGTCTCGTGATTGTGCTTGACCACCTGTCGAAGTTTCATTTCTTGGAACCAATTCGGACCTTTACTGCCAAAAAGATTGTCGAATTTCTAGAGAAGCGAGTTTTCGCAATTTTCGGTGTTCCCGAAATTATAACCTCTGACAATGGCGTACAGTTCCGATCTAATAGGTTTAAAGATTTAGTACAAAAATATGGTGTCAAGCATAATTTAACTGCAAATTATTCTCCTCAGTCAAATGCTGTCGAACGTGTGAATCGTTCAATAATCGCAGCCGTTCGCGCATATATTCATCCGGACCAAAAAGATTGGGATGAAAATTTATATGCGATAAGTGCCGCTCTCCGCAGCTCAGTTCACTCTTCTTCAGGTTTTTCACCATATTTTGTTGTGTTCGGACAAAATATGATATGTCATGCTAAAAGCTACGAACTTCTGCGAAAACTAAAAATGCTGGAAGATCCCACAGCAGCGGTAAAACCTGAAGAGAGAACTGAGTTGATTCGAGAACAAGTGAGAGAGAATCTGCGTCAGGCATTTGAGAAAAATGAGAAAATTTACAACATGCGCACACGTCCCGTGAGTTTTGAAGTTGGTCAGATTGTTTACCGAAGAAGTTTCGCCCAAAGCAAGGCCTCTGAGCATTTTAGCGCAAAGTTGGCAAACGTTTTCGAGAAAGCTAGGATCACTAAGAGGATGGGTTCGGCATACTATGAGCTGGCTGACATGGCGAACAAACGGCTTGGGGTATTTCACGCTAAAGATATTCGAGAATAGTGCCTTCAGTTCTTGTAACGAGTGATGGTCGGTTCCGAATAACTGTTTTGTAACGGCACCAAATCTCACCATTTGCGTTGTCGGGGTTGTTCACGATGTGGTGTATTTGTCATATCATTGTGGTATAACATTTTCACTCTTTACCACTTAGCGTGAACATACCATCGATAAAACCTTTTATTTGGTTCAGATACACAAGGTAATCTCAGGTGCACAGCATCGTGAACGACCCTAACTCGCAATGGTGTCAAAGTGTGGACTGACAATTTGCTGTTTGACCGCTGACGGATTTTAATTTGGCAGCTGACAATTTGCTGTTTGACAGCTGACACATTTCTAAACTTGGCAAATGTGACAGTTGACACGTTGTCACACATGACAACGGACACTATTTCCACCTTTGAAAATCATGACTGTTTATTTGCAACCCGTTTTGCCGTAGTCATTGTGTCACACAGCGGGTATGAGTTACAAAATTGTATCATACACTTGCATAGTGCAAACGCTGAGAAGAAATCTACTTGTGTGACAAAGGGCATGGAGATTCGGCAGAAAACACGCGGGAGAAAAGTTTTTTTTGGGAAAGAAAAAGATTGCCGTGGATTGCTAATCAGCACGTCGTAATTTGCTTTTTGCCTTGCTCAGTATATAAATTAAAATAATAAATTAGTATTTTACTTAAATATTATTAAAATAAATAGTCGTAACGAGAACGTAATCACACATACTTTTTTCGTTAAAGCAAGCAAAAGTAAACGACGAAAACGAACGAAAAATATATTTGAAAAATAAATTTTTCATTCAATTCAATATAAGTATACACACACATTCACACGCAGAGCATTCATCTTCACGGCGCTGGCATCAGAATCGGAGAAAATTTGATTTCAACATATCTTGAATGCAGTGAAAAATCGTTCATAACGATTGGTTTATTAGAATAATTTTTTTAAATAAGAAAAAAAAAAATTTCTAATCCATTAAACAAAAAAGAAGTGTTCCACCTTGTGTCGTTGCTTTGACTACATCCCAGTATATCGGCAGCTGACAATTGTTTCGGAATCCACTCGTGCCGCTTGTCAGCAGCATATCAGTGACTGCAAAATGGATGTGATTGCGACCCATACATTTTAGACCTTCAGCGCATATTTTTGCACAGTGACGATAGCATGAATTGCAATCTGATGTCAGAATATATTGAATTCGTTGCTGACCGCTTGTTGAACGAGCTGTGTGTTGACATGGGTTACAATACACTAAATCCATTCAGTTTTATGGAGTTGATTTCTTTGGATGGTAAGACAAATTTTTTTGAAAAGAAAATGGGTGAATATCAGAAGTGGGGCGTTACAACCAACCGTTTGGACAACGTTTTTACGCTAGATGCTGACTTCTAAAAGCTCAGAAGAAATTTGCAATTAGCATATACACCTATCTAATCATTAAGCTTTTTAATTTAGTTATATTGTACTTTTCTTGTGACTTCAATTAATTGTCAAGGAATTAATAGAAAAAACCAAACAAATCTTAAATTATTTAAAGTAGATGAAGTAGTTTAAAAGCAAATAAAATATTTGGCTGTAGCTATTGATGTTAATTTTACATAAACTGCTAGTTGAAATTCCTAAAATTCTTAAAAACATAAAGTGAATCTTGCTTACGCTAAAAAAAAAAAAAAAGACACAGATAAAGTGCCTTAACTTTGCCTTAGCAGCAAAGCTGTATTTTTTTTTTCTTTACCAATTAAGAAACATATTTAAGCTTGAAGTAATTTTGAAAAAAAAAAAAAAAAAGAAACAACTATTGTTCGAATAACAAAAACAATGAAAAGCATTTTTTTGTAATACTTGAACAAATCAAATTTTATACAACAATGAATATTAGGTACTGTTAATAATAGTTTAAAAACTTGCTTTTGTATATTAGTTATAAATCAGTTTATACAAAAATTTGTCTGTGAACAAAAGAAACGTTTCTTTTTATTAATACAAAACTAGTTTAAGCGTTCTACATAAGCTTATTTGTTTTTTTTTTGAAAACTTCGGCTAAGCTAAAGTTCGACTAAGGAAATTTGGTCTTGCCACTCTGTCAAGATTTTCTTTTTAATTTTTTTTACACACTTTTTAAGTATACATATTTTACTTTTTTTAAAGATTCTATTATTCTTATGCCAAATATTAAAAATATTGAAATATACAATTTTTTTATATAAAATTGTTGTTATGCTAAAATACTTGCAACGTCAATTCAAATATTGGAAGTCAATTAAGACTACATAATGACTTTTAAAACTACTTATAATTAATTGAATTTCTTTATCTTTAAATACAGTTTAAATAGTTCATAAATTGCTTCATTTTCCTAATCAATTAAAAATTACCATACAACAACTTACACTCGAATAAATAGTAAACTCTTTTTGTTTAGCTTATATTTTTTTTTATAAAATCTCATCATTGTAATTTTTATTAATTATAACTTGTCAATTGTCTAACAAAATGAAACACTAAAGTTTTTTATTTGGTCAGGGGGAGAAGATGTTTGCTTTTGGGAGGGTTTCCAATATATTTAGCCCCTGAACCCTCACGGAAGGGTGGGAAAAGTGTGGGCCGAGCTCGTCCACCAGAGCTCAACGAGTAGGTGTTGGATGATTGGGCCAGGGGTGCCCAAACGGTTTCCTTTATTTTTTTTTATATTTGTTTTACTTGATTTTTAATTCTCGTTTCAGAAATTTTTTTTTTTGTATTCTTTATTTGGAATCACCGACGTGCGATGACTTATGCACGTGACATTTGTACGGCAAGGGTACACGTGGACGGCCACAAGACCCCACCCCACATCTCACCGAACTGCTAGCAATGGCTAACTAGCACGTGCAGCCGTGGCCAACCTAGTGTCCGCGGGTCACTGGACCGGGGCGATGGTACCACCTCTGTGAGTGAGCGGCCTTATAAATACTGGTCATCGAGAACCAGGGGCGCTGTAAAAAGGCGCCCTCAAACTAAATGCAAAGGGCCGCCCTCTCGCAGAGATGGTAGCACCGCTCCACAACAACCAAAATGTTAAAATTTTGAAATTTAAAATTCATTTATGAATTTTAACGTCCATGTTGACTCCAAAATATTCGCCTCCGTTACAACTTTTAACTCCAGTTGTTTAAAAAACAATTTCAGAGTTTATTCAACCTACTTGTAAAGTGTAAATGAAAAATATGATACTACAACTTAAGATACATCACTTTCATGATTTAATTGTTTTTGTTCTGATAAAACTGTGATGTTTTTATACAATTTCGAGCTTCTTTTCTCTTGCGTTTAAGTGTTAATCGCAATTTTCTAGTGATTCATAGTTTAATAGTCTATCAATGCTATCTGTAGGGTATCTTAATGTTATACAATCGATAGATCTTTGCATTGGAGCTAACAAGATACTTAATTTTGACATGAATAATTTTGTGTATTGTATTTGAAACTGCTAGTGATAATTTAAACAAGCAAAAAACTAATGATACATACTTTGTTTAGTTTTTGCTTCCTATTTATTTTTTAAAGATGTTTCCGTTTTAACTGTAAATGAGTTCCCGTATTCACCTTTATACATTCAAAACTACGATGATATTATAAACAAAAATGTCATTAAGATATAATATTTTGACTGTTATTAAGATTTTACTGGTGTACATAAGTTTGAGTATATAGCTGGAATTAAATATTCATAAGTTAGTTAAATTTCATATACTTGTAGTTATTTTATATGTCAAAATTTCACTGGAGCGACATAATATAGAGTAATCAAAGATTTGGTTATGAACACCAACTACATTTTTGTTATTATTATATGATTCAAAAGTCAAGGTCTATAAAATCGATTTTATTTTAATATAAAACAAATAGAAATGTAAATACAATTCTTAATGGTTTTCTAACTCTTAGCAATGCGAACAAACTTGAAAGGACTTAAAAAAAGGAACGTGTGCCATACATTTTTTTCATATTTTATAACTGGTTGTGATCCAATTTTCGTTGAATCTGTCTAGATCTAACAAAAATGGCTGATCTAACAAAAATGTTAAAGTAAATAAAATGGCAATCTTAGGTTCTTTGACTGACATTTCTCAAAGCTCTGAGCTCACTTTTGATAAACTTGATTGAGTAAAAAAAAATACACTTATAAGTTGTTCAACATTTCTGCAAACTTTTTCATTTATAACTTATCTTAAAAGATAATACTTTGCAAATAACAAAAGGTTTGTAGTAAAGTAGTAAAATATTTTGAAATTAATAAAACGAAAAAAGTAAAAGATAAAAGACAAATATCATGTGAACATCCCAATAGTTTGAGTTTGGAGCAGAGCAATAAGCGAACAATAAAGGAACTGTCCTTTAATACGCCATTTGGAGTAATAAAGAACAGTTTTCAATTCATTCCAGAGAGCTTTGTGCGATTCCTCCTTTATTGATACACTAGGAGCTATAAAAGAGATTTTTATACTGTTTTCATTTTTAAATAATTTTTCGATTTTTTTTTTGTTTTTTTTCTTTGTCCGGCAGCACAAATGTTCGGTGCCTTCAATACTCGCCAAAGAGTATATAAAATAAAACCATATAAAATTAACCCATATTTTCATAAAGGAACTCGAAAAAAAATCGTTAACTAAATCTTAAAACGCGTTTTCAAAAAAATCATGTTTTTCAAATTTGTCTCCACGATATCTTAAGAACTACTTTATGGACTGACTTGGTTTTTTTAATTTAAACATTTATAAAATTTATTGGATCCTAAATTCAGATATATTTCCACGCTATCTTAATAAATACTTTGTGGGTTGACATGAATTTTTTTTAATTTAAAAATTTATAAAATTAATTTTTTTTTAAAGATCAAAGAACCAAGGCATGCGCCTTTTACAAACAAGGTTTGGTCTTTGACCTGAAAGGAAAGGGATAGATTATTTAGAGGAATTGATTGGAACCATACGTGAATTATTGATTAGGCGAAACAAACGTGAAAGACAATTTGAATTGCTTTTACCGAGGCTAGTGTTATGCCTTAACCTCGACAAGCATTTCTAGTTCTTAGTTGATCCTGTCCTTTAATTCCACATTTTCTGCAATTTATTTTAGGATTTTTAGTTTTCCATAATTCTTAAATATAGGGTAAGAACAAAGAAAGTGAAAAGAACCATGCCTGAGCCCGGATTCGAACCAGGGACCTCTGGGTTGATAGCCTAGCGCACTCTCCATTAGACTACAAAGGCTGACAACTTTTGGATCCTAAAGCTAAAATCAGATATTTTTGACGGGTTTTTTTTTTAAAGCAGTTTGCGAAAAATGTAAAAAAACACTTTTATGCACCAAAACAAATATTTTGCTACACTTTAAGAATCAAAAATAACTGTACAAAACTCAAGGTGTTCATTTACTTACTTCTATGAAAAAAAAAATCAGGAACATCACTGTGTTTAATGGACCTCCAGATAAGAACCTACCCTTAATAAATAAGTAATTAACCGAACAAAGTACCAAATTTTTACAGAATTGTGAGTTTCGAAAAGCGTCCGATTTGACATGGAATGACCGATATAGAAAAAACTTTAATAAAAAAGTATTTATATTAAAAAGAACTTTGAAGTGCTATATAAAAAGTAATAAATTCGTTCACTAAATTGTAAAAATTATTGTGGAAATAATTTGTGGCGTCATTTGCATTTGTTTGCTTTTTTCGGTAAGTTATCTTTCGTTTTCGTTGTGCATTTGTTGTAGAGAGGATTTTCGTTAAATATTTGTTTGTACTCTCCAATTTTGTGCGTCATATTTTTGTTCTCTCTTATCTTGTTCATGCCTACTCCCATCATCGCTTACTGTGTAAGGTAAGTGTCATCAGTGTTTCAGCGGCCATGTCCGAACAAGTGTAATTGAGAATTGTAAACAAACTTCGGAGGCCCCGCAGCTACATTGTATTTAAGAAATAATTGGTTACCATTTACCACTGGGTATATTTACATATTCACAGGGATGCAATTGAGTCTCGTTAGAGTTTAAGTTGTTTGCTTGTATTCAATAGTGTTTTCTTAAGTGTACT
Organism: Dichetophora obliterata; assembly: GCA_963920525.1. Lineage (NCBI taxonomy): Eukaryota > Metazoa > Arthropoda > Insecta > Diptera > Sciomyzidae > Dichetophora > Dichetophora obliterata. The sequence goes on from OY986438.1 coordinate 166,750,347, forward strand.
TAAAATAACTACAAGTAAAAATATATTTTTTTAGCACACGCCGAATGTACTCTGGACTGTAATTATATATTCAATGATCATGTAAAGTAAAGCTTTTTGTTACTTAAGACTTGTTATTGTTGTTAATATATTTTATGATTATTTTTGCTTGACTTTAAAAAGTGCTTACTTCAATGTTTATTTTTCTCAAATGCTTTAGAATTATTAAATTGTTTGAACAATTTAGTGCATTTTTATTTATACAACATTTAATTTTGAATTCTGGTTGCAAGACATAAAAATTTAAGATTAAAAAACGAAACTATTATATAACTTATATTAAAAATTAGTTGGTTCATTATGGCATTTTATCGGATTCAAGTTTTTCAATCAAAATGAATATAAAACGTGTACTAAAATACATTTTAAGTAACCTTAAATCAACAACATTATTCTTTTAAATTTATAATGTATGAGTAATTTTTATTAAAAAATATTCTCGTACTTCATTTATAGACACAGTGTTTTTTGTCATTATCTTAAAACGTGAATTTTTTTTTTCCTAAAGCATTCAACCTTGACTCGGGCGCACTTACATTATTATAAATGGCGTTGTGCTTAAAATAAGATTTGTTTATTTCTTTTTAATTGCGATGGGAGCCTTTGTTATTGTATTTGTATTTCTATTTGTTAGTTGTTATTGTATCCAAACGCTTGTAGTTTGTTGTCTCCATGTGAAATCGTTACATTCTGAGATACAGACAGATAGTAGAATCTTCAATTGCATGTTTTTGCATAATATTAAAAAACAGTTACGTGATCTTCTATGTTGTGTTTAACAAAAAAATAAAAAAAACATTGAATACTGATAATAAACTTAGTAGTATTTCCCAGGCTCACGTTCCACTGTCATCGAATGATGTCCTAAACAATTCTTTCAACTTTTTTTTGTCTAGCTCTAAAATACGTATCTTTTGCTACAGTCTCATACACAATCCTTTTATTATCTTTTCTTTTATTATTGCTATTGTTTTAGGTGTTAGGTGTAATAATTTGTTTTCTTTACGATATGTCTAAATAGTTACTATACTCTACGACCTTTAAAAATCTAGAAACAGAGCCAGCACCTTGCACAGAAAGGTGCCAAAATGGAAAAAGTCGATGAAATCAATTACCTTTGTGTATGGCAGATCAATCAACCTATAGCCTAACCTTGGGAAAATGTTGTTGTCCCTCACAATTTAGCATTGAGATGATAAAGTTTTAAGGTTCTTAACTGTCTATAAACGCAGTCATTCATGCAACATGGATTGCCGGTAACTTTTGTATGGGTTTTTTTCCTTTTTTTCCTTTCTTGTATATCCACGATACACCTACAAACCAGAAGCAGGTAGTTCTTCAGTACTTCACCCTCATTACTTTAACATGACTGGATTTCCTGTTTTGTTTCTACGCATATGTTTAACCTTTAATTTCGTTGTTGTGTATTAAAGGGAATGAAACACAAACTTATAATTAAACAAAAACTATAGAGCGACCCTGTTGTGTACCGAGGGAAATGAGTGGAAATTTGATATAGGCCAGAAGGATGAGGCAATGAAAGAGGTAGCAAAAGGAACTCAAACTAAAATGAAATTGTGAATATGAGAACAACTTTGAATGAAATCGTTTTAGAAATATGCTCAGCAAAAATATAAACAACAAATTACAGTGACGGTCTCCTTAAAATATTCTAAGAGAAAATATTACATCATCAAACAAAATTTTTACGGAACCGTCTTCAAATTCAATGAATTTGATAAAATTATGATAGGTTATGCTAAAAATAATACAGACACTCCCCAAAAAGAGTCTAAGCCCAGGAGACCCATACATAATTTCCTTAGAATTTTGATAATCTTAACATGATCTCGTAGTAAAAACCCGTTGCTCAATGACGAATTTTAAATAAAATATTTTTTAATTATTTAAAATTTCCCGAAATGGGTGTAAGCTGATTTGCTTTACAAGTAGATCACTATAAAGAAGATTTTACATAATCCAAAATAATCGTAATTACTTTAGACACACAACTGCATTCTTAGAGATAATTGGGGACGTTCAAACTGTATAGAGAATTCTAACACAAAACTAAGTTTTTTTATTAATAGTCTGGTGTGAAAAAAATAGATTTTTAGCCATAACTTTTGATTGGAAAAAGATATTGGGGTAATTTTTTCACAGAAATTATTTTTGAGACTTGAATTTTTTGTAAAAAATATAAAAACAACATTTTGGAAAAAATAAATTTCGCGAAAAAAATCAAAGGGGGCGCCCGCCCTTGTTGTTTTGATGACAAAAACAGTAAAATAATTTTTGCGCTTAGCTGGAAGAATTTTTGCAAATAAATGCTATGTCATATGAAAGGTAGTCAAATTTGCTGTTTTTAATTGATTTCATTTTTACAACAACAACAATTTTTGAGTCATTTTTTGAGTAAAAAGTCAATATTTTGGACCTTTTTTGGCATACTCATAAAACATATATAAACTGACTTAACGGTACAGTTCAACCTATTTTTGTGAAGTGATTTTATTGAACTTTTGAACAAAAAAAAGTTTGAATTAAATATATTAATGGACAGCGGAGATATTTGCATCGAAAGACCAAACTTTGATTTTCATGTCGTTTTTTCTCATTCTTAGGTAACGATGTTTTATGAAAAAGTCGTTGTACTGAAAATTTCTCCAATTTTGAAGATATGTGAGTGTTATTTTGATGTCAAAATAACAAAAAATTTTTAAAATTAAATATACGTAAATCTCCGATGGTAAAAAGTTTTATAATAACAAAATTACCGTTAGTTGAAAAATTTCAGAGGGGGCGTGGCAAAAACTAAGTATGTAACATTTTAAGTTGGGATAAATTTAATATGTGTACCTAGTTTAAGCAAAATCCGTTGAGCCGTTTAGATTTGTATAAAGGCCAAACAAACAAACAAACAAACAAACAAACAGAAAATGAGTTTTATTACTATAAATTAGTAAAGCTAATTGTTGGGGAACTTATTTGATTAATTTTTTGCATGGAATGTTCTTGTAGTTTTCTCCCTATTTGGGCTTGATCTTAATTTTTGATCGAAATGTTGAAGTGTTATGACAGACTTGTTGATAGATGGAAAAGAATATAGTTTTTCGAACGTGTTGCAGTTCATTCATCTCTTTTCTTATGGCGAGAATCAATTCGACCTGGTGAAAAATTTTATATAAAAATTATTATTTTTTGAACTCATTTAAGAATGCAAAAAAGAAACATTTATGATGCATTTCTGAACTCATTTATGATCAAAAATGGTTAATTTACGAGGAATTTTTATCTTCTAAAATGATTCTTTTTGGACTCAAAGGAAGTTGTATATGAATTTTAAAAAATAAGTAAAGATTTTATATATGTGAAAAGTTTTAACGAATTTAATCTTCTATAGCAAGCACTTTTAAGCGACAAAATAAAAATTAAAAATTAAAAATTAAAAAAAAACATCCACGAACGTTCGCAAAACTCTTACCTTACTTAAAACCTTCGCTAATGGTTCAGTGGGATGTTCAATGTAAGTGGTGCCAGAGTTTTCTAAATCGAACAATTTTTTCGATAAGTTTTTATTCGAGATAAGAGCAGTTAAATATTTGGTAAGTGTTTTCGGCATAACAAAATTTTATTACGATTGGTTTGAGAAGTTCTGCATTTGTGCGTTGACTACACAAAAGAAAAATTTCCGTGTTACCATTTTTATTCAATTAGATCCATTTGGATACTTTTTTCCTTCAAAAATTGATGGATACTTTTTTAAGCCTCAGTGTAAGTTTAGATAGTTGTTTTAAAAACCTCTTTTAATATGAATACCTATATGTTTTTAGATATGGGAAGAGAGACATATTTTCAGGCGGAAAAAAGAGAAGCAGAAAAGCGCGAGCAAGAGAAGATTGAGATGTATGGTGACAGGAATGAGGCCCGAAAATTTTTCGAAAAAATACATTAATAATACATAAATAAATAAACCGAGTTTAAACGTCCAATTTTGGTGAGTTAGTCTCAGTTTAATTTGACTAGAGTTTAAACTCGCACTGAAAAATTGGCCCTTAAAGAATTGGTTTCATTATTTAAAAATATTAAAATTGTATTTATGTGTTAAAAAAATGAATATATTATTGGTCTTTGTATTTTGACTAGCTGAACCCGGTGTGCTTCGCTACCCCCTCGTTATAAAATAAAATTAAAAGTATTTATATATTTACGAAAATTTATTTATTTAATTTTAATTTAATTATTGCAATGCTTCTCCCCTTTTTTTGTTGTAAACCAATTGGAATTCAGCACTGAACCGCATGTAATTTGCTTCATGCTCCCCCTTTTTATTTTTAGACCAATCAAAAAGCAGCAATAACACAATCAGCTGTTTCGCAGTCAGTTGTGGGAGAATGAGAATGGGGTTGCCCCACTCTCTATTTTAACTAACACATATTACAAAATCAGCTGTTTTGGAGACAGTTGTGGGAGAAAGAGAATGAGGCTACCCCACTATTTTAATTCATATGTATTTTAAATTTGAGGTAAAGCCGTTAATAAACGTAGTAAAAAAGGAGGTGTACAAGTATGCATGGTCGAAAAATATTATCATGTAATAAGTATTCCTGAGTCAAAGCTGCACGCTGTGAAAATTAAAGATCGGTTAACAGGTCCAGCCTCCAATATATCGCAAACAAAGGGGCGTGTTCCGTCCACTTTTCTTTTGGTACGTATTTCTATTCATGCCAATACCATATATAGCAAATACTGCCGCTGGTCAAAAAATGCCCAAGATATGAGGATTTTAAATTTTGGGTTATATGGGCGAGGCCATGCCCCTTTGTCCACTCACAACTTTATATAGTCAAGAATTTATTATTTCGTAAGAATATCCTATTGTGAAAATTTAATGACGATCGGTCTGGTAGTTAAGACTATATTACGATTTTTCATTTTCCTAAAAAGGGGCGTGGTCCCACCCACTTTTCTCCTGGCACGTATTCCTAACTATGCCAATATCATATGTACCAAATATCATCGACGTAGGTCAAAAAATGCCCAAAATATGGCGATTTAAATTTGTGGGTTATATGGGCGGTGCCACGCCCCTTTGTCCAATAAAAACTTCATGTATTCTATTATTCTTTCCAGAGTCATAGTAATATGCTGTGAAAGTTTCAGGAAGATCGGTCCAAGGGTTTGGTCTCCTATAAAGCACAAACAAACAAACAGACAGACAGACATTCATTTCTATATACATATATAGATTGAAAGCAGATTAATTATAATTAAAGTAAAATGGGCGAAAAAGGGGGATTTGGTAATAAAAAAATCTATGGCTACCTTACCTGTAGATAAAAAGTATATAAAACTTTAGGTAAATACATAGTACAAAAAAGTATTTTGTATAGCAAACATTGTTAATGGTATAAGTAAGTATCTGAATTAAAAAAGGGGGCGGTGAAGTGGGCGTGGTTCATAGTAATATGGCGAAGTTAACAGTATTAAGAGCAATATACTACCAAATAAAAAATAATCCGTTTGAAGGAACAAATTTGTACAGAGAACAAAAAGTTTAAAACTTAAATTTGGCGTGAAAGGGGGCGTGGCGTAAGAAATGTTTATTTCTACTTCGCCTGGAGTATAATGTGTATACAATTTGAAGTAAATCTGTTAAAAACTATATGGGAGCAATTACATAATTTTAAAAAAGTGGGCGTTAAAGTGAGCGTAAAAGTGGGCGTGGTCGAAAAAAGTACCCTATTAATCATGCCAGAGTCCCAGTTAAATGCTGTGAAAATTTCAGGAAGATCGGTCCAGAGGCTTGGCCTCCTATAAGGTAAAAACAAACAAATAAACAAACACACATTCCATTTTATATATATATAGATATAGATGTTATATAACATATAAAATCAAAAAAGCCTTAAGTTACAATAAATTCAAAGTCGACTTTTTGATTGATTATTGATGCATCTTATTAAAATACATGTTCCTGCTAAATTTTACACTCCTACAACTAAAAACGATGTTTTTATTAAAAATGTTCTAAAATCCCTAAGTTGTAGCGCAACTTACAATAACAATTACTATGTAGAAAGTTTTTTGACTCTCCCGTTAAATTTTTGAATTGTAACTTATGGCTTTTTGATTTAATATGAAGATATAATAGGGGGGGAAGTTCCCCCTTCACCCCCTGTGGACGCTCATGTACTCAGTAGATTTACTTGAAATGTTGACTGGATGTTTCCAAGTTGATATAAAAAATTGATTGATTAGTTGATATAAAAAAAGTTTGAAATAAAATTTATCAAAGGTAGAACGTGGCCTTAAATATAATTCCTAATTATAATTTGTTAATGGAAAATACAATTTTTTTGCAATAAACGCAAAATTTTATAGTGGAGATTTTGTTTTTAAAAATTCAATGTATTATATACTAAGAGTAGTGTTTTATACAGTGTAAATTATATAGCGTATTTGATAACATAACTTCAAAATATGTTTTCGTAGATTGGACCACTTTGCTTTTTACCTCTTCTATGTAGTTAAGATCTCATAAAAATTCTCTTTCAAAATCGTTTCCTTTTTCGGCAACACGCCACTGTAATTGCACTTCAACTTCTTGCACAGGGTCTTGTGTCACGCACAAATGAAACCAAAGATGGGCGAAGTAGAAATGGAAGGCATTACCATATCGCAGAGAGGTAAACGATAAATGAATGTAAACGAATGAAAAGACAAAAAAAAAAAAAAGAAAAAGAGAAGAGCAAAAAGATACAAGGGCTAAAATGAGTGAAGCCAAAAATGAGTAAGTAAATAAAGTGGGTATGAGGAAATTTCAGTTGCAGCACAGGTAGTAGTAGTTTTACAGGTAAGCCGGTTGGCTTGTAATTCTGACAACTAGTGTTTTACTTGCAAAGTAAGTTGAAGACTCAAAGCAGTTCAAACAAAGAGCGATATTGCTGTAAGCTACAAAAAACGTGTTTGAATTTAGAAAAGTGTTATTAAGTAATAACAAAAAAATATTGTCAAAAAATATAAATAAAATTTTAATGAATTTTAACTGTGAATTTGAACATTATTAATACGAAAATATATAAAAAAAAGTTGTTTGTTATGAGCTTAAAAACAAACGTGTTAAAACAAAAAAGCATATATCACCAAATCAATTTTAATGTATTTTTATTATATAAAAGCTTTGTGAAATAATCCTTAAAAACCGGAAAATATTATACACATAAAATAGTTAAAATACTGGCATCTATCTATTTGCATTTTTTTAAATGCAATAAAACGAGTGCAAAACAGGTAATACAATTTTTGAAAATATCAATGTTGTGTCTGTGTCGATAAGCAATAACAGCTTAAGCCTGATTTCAAAGTTTCGCGAAATCTTGCTTCAAAGTTTTTAATCACCATATAAGTTATTTGAAAGGGCCTTTTGTGTCATAACTTTGGCTATGGCAATGCTAAAAGCTCCAGATTTTGTGTGTTTATAGTGCTATATGCGTGGAGCAGTGCTACATCAATAACTCAGTTCTGTCTTAAGTCGACTTAAGCGATTATTGCTTATCGACACCATTAAAACTATATTATTAAAACCAGCTCTTGAAGTGTGGAGTGCATGTTTGCAAATTATTCAATTCGTTAAATTTCTAAACTGTTATTGGTTAAACAAAAATCTTTACATCTCCATATTTGATTATTTTAAACAAGTTTTGCACGGTTTATTTTTAATTCTTAACATCAATTATGTGCATTTATGATACTGGATTTATAAGTGGACTAAAAACACATTTCATGCTGATTCAGCAGAACTATTTTTGTCTTATTAATGTCTTGTCTTATAAGATTATTGATTATTGACTGTTTTTTTATTTAGGGTATTCACAGTATTTTGTGAAATGATTTTTTTTTTAAAAAATTACAGATTTTTACCTCTAAAATTTTAATCAATACAATAAAATATTGACAATGCATGAAAAGAGTTTTTTCTGGCTATCATTTCTGTAGTTTTTCGGTCTTTTATTACTAACTTACTTTTTTCAATGCTTCTTTCATATATTTCTTTGCTTTTGTTCGACTTATTGTCTAGCCACTCTTGAACTTTAACACTGCAAAAACTAATAAAACAACAACAAAACAACTGTTTGATTGCGGCAATGCTCTACGCAACAATCATGTTTATTGCAACAACAGCTTATTCCGACCAACAAACCGACCAAGTTTTCAGAGTTATTCATACATTCTATAGACAACAGCAACAACAAAAACAACAACAACAACTGGATCAGCATTATTATCGGCGTATTGCATGCATAAATATCACACATCAGCTGATTTTCATTATAAATGCAAATTGTTGCACTTGCTGTTGTTGCTTCTGTTATTGTTGCTGTTGTTGTTTTTGCTATTTTATATTTTTAAGAGGCCTCTAAGTGAGGGTCACTACGATGGACACCTGCGTTATTAAAAAATATTCGTTACATTTTTCACTCCATTTTCATGGTAAAATTTTTTGCTTCTTCTGATGCACCCAAATGTCTTAACTGCAGAGCAAATACTATAGAGCACATTGTTGTCTGAAATCTCTTTCCACAGTTTTTGCCATTTTTGTATAGCTTTTCAGCTTTTGAGATAGTTTGATTACAATCACATATCAAATGTTGGAGAGTTTTGAAAATATATTTTTTTTTTCTCTGATGAAAATTATGGCATTTTTTACGTATAAGAGAACATATAAAGGCAAATCGTTATATTCAACAATTCATTTATATTTTAATAAATATTGAGACTTTATATTAATTTGAGGTCAAGCTTAGGTCAGCTGGTATAGTGGTTTATTTTAACCAGTAGCGCATATCAGAGCTGTGATGTAATCAATTCCTTTCGGAGTTGATTACAGGTAAATTACAATTACAATTAAAAACTATGATCATAATATTAAAAAAAAAGATTACGATTACTGTAATCATAATCCAAATATTTTTTTTAAATCAAAATTACAATTACTGTAGTCGTAAAACAATTTTTTTGATTACAATTACAGAAATTGTTTCACTAGCAAAATTACAATTGCGATTACTGTAATCGTAAAAAAGTAATGTGAAAGTTAAATTAAAAATCGGACGTCATCTAATGTCAGTAGATAGACCTTTTTCCTTTGCTGGAATAGTGAATAATCCACGGCGGCACGATCTTTCTCATTGAAAAAAACTAGCCTTATTAAAGGCAAATATTGATTTTTACTGTTTCAGATAATAATTTATAATTGGTTGTTTGCTCCTATTAATTTATATATTCTTTATAATTGATTTTGTTTTGGTTTCTACCATTGCAAAAATATATTGGTCGAAATAAAAAAAAAAATTATATATGTCTGGAATAATTTTTTTTGCAATTTATTTGTTTTTCTTAGTAAGGAGAAAAAGTATAAATAAGATATAATTATTTATGCAGTGATTAAATTAAAAACTAATGATTACGATTATAACAACCGTGATTGTAATTGTTTTGTGATAAAGATTACTATAATTATAATAATAAAAAAAGTTGATTACAATAACAGTAAATAGTAGTTGTAATTTTGTCATTGCAAATGCTTGTTGTATTTGTAATTAATAAACTGTTCTATTACAATTACAGCAATCGCATTGTAATACCGATACCGATTGTAGTAATCGTAATAGTATTTTTTCCATTACAATTACAGTCATCGTTATCGTAAATTTGTAACGATAACAATTACTTTAATTGTAATCGGAAAGTAATTGTAATCATAAAATGCCCAGCTCTGGCGCATATACAGTACAATGAATACGTTTAAATTCTGTAAAATACCTCAACTCTTTAGCTACGAAATAAAGTTTAACTATAATGCATTTAATAAATGAAGTGGATGAAGGTGATATGTCGCATTTTCGGATTTTCACTGTTCTATGCATCGATGTAGATATAATGTACATACAAACCATTTTAAACCTCAAAACAACCATGTTTTTGGCTATTTTGGAAAAGAACTTCTTCACAAAGTTTGATAGATAGAAGTTGTATAGATTTCAGTACAAATGTGAAACTTTTAACTCAATTCTCTCAAACGTAGAATTTTGCAACATATCACCGTCATCCACTAATGTCTTCAAATATAACAATGCATAATGGGGAATACTTTCTACAATAATAATTCTGAAATTTGACAAGCATAGAATAAAACCGGATTTGAGAGCGCTGACTTGAGAATCGTAGACGGGAAAATTACAAAAGTAGAGACCGAGAAGCAAATGGTGAACTGCAAGTAGTAGAACTGCACGAACATATTTACCCCCACCTCAAAACAACAAAAAATCTATAGGGGTGCTCACGATCCAGTGCAATTGGCTGTGCATTTGAGCATGAGCAAAATATTCATGCTTTTTTGCTTTTTACACTAACAAAATATGCATATATGCACATGCTCCCATTTTCCACAAATGCACAGCGTTAACCCTGATGCATTAACAGGTTTTGTGCATGTTCTTATTAAACAGCTGACATTTGATAATATCTCTTGTGAAGCAATTTCCACTAAATCCTCCAAAGTTTGTTTTTTACGCTTATTCTTGGCATAACTAGATTTAACTTCAAAAATCACAAAAATAAACTAACACACATCTGTGTTTGAATCAACTTATTTTCCTGCTGTTTCAAAGAATTTTTTAATTTACAATTAAGTTGCCACTGTGCACTTCAAAAGTACGCTCACAGTTTGATGCAAATGCATTATATAATTTGCACTTGCACAGCCAAATGCACTGGATCGTGAATACCCCTCATATATTTATTTCAGTGAGGATTTCTGAGATGTCAGGATTGGCGGGGTGTAGAATGATGAATAATTTATCGAATGAAAGAGCTGGATGGTGAGGCGTGCACAATTTGGTTGGTTTTTCAATTAATGATCTTTAAGCTGAAAAATGAGCGTTTAAAAGGAATTTTCGTAATAACTCCTTAACTATAACTGATGAAAGAGCATGGTGTAGAAGAGAATCTTAGACATTGCTGAGATGTACAAAAATCAAGGCAGACATTATTCGTTATCACTTACTGATACCCTACAATAAGTACTTTTGTATGTAACATCAATGAATATATACAGTGATGGTGAAATTTTTTCAATATAGTAAATTTTATTGCCCGTTATTTTGGCATCACAATTATCGCGATATCTCAAAAACTATAGATTTTCTCAGTACAACGTACTTTTGTATGGAAAGTCGTTGATTAGTAAAACTAATAAAAAAAGTAACGGGAAGCGAAAGCTTTTTCGAAAATATTTTTTATTAACAGTGGAAGTCTAAAAAATTCCCGTTATTATGACATCAATATTTTTGCGCTATCTTGAAAACTATGGATTTTCTCAGTGTAACGCATTTTTTAAGGCGAGGTCATCGTCACAGAATGAGAAAAAAAAACGATTAAAATTTCAAGTTTTGACTTTGTAATCAAATATCTCCGCTATTTTCTCATCGATTTTAATCAAATTTTTGTTGTCTGAAAGTACAATGAAATGACTTTGACTCACCAATTCAATGCTTTATATATTTTTAAAAACCTCTAAATTTACACTTTTTGCTCAAAAAATAGGCCAAAATTTGTTTTTGTTGTAATTTTTTTTTGAGAATTTCCGATTTCCCCAATCTTTTATATAAAAAAAAAAATTGCTTAATTTTGACACATAATTCAATAAACAGTTTCTATCAATAAAAATCGTGGGGTACCCTCTATAATTTTTTTGATGAAAATTAATTTTTCAAAATGCTTTTTTTTATATTTTTTACAAAATTCTATAGATAAAAAAAATTTCTGTGAAAAAATTTTCAAATATTTAAACCACTCCAAAGTTATATACACAAATCTATGTTTTACGCTATTTCCTTATCTATATATAAATAGGCGTAGGAAAAACAGTTCGGTACCATTTTCTTCAGTGTTTCTCAACCGATTTGGATACTTTTTCTTTCAAATGAATGAAGAGTAAGAAGAAGTACTTTTTACAGTAAAAAGTACAAAATACTTTTTGTGACCTTCGACTTGAAATATGAGCGCTCAATACAGAATTTCTTAAATAAAAGCTAAGCTATGAGATGGAAGCACCGTGTTCTATAGCAAATTTAAGACATTGCTGAGATGTACAAAAGATATGCCAAACACTTCTCGCTATCTCTTACGGATACCCTACAATAAGCATTTTTTTATGTTACATGTGCGAATATATATTGGGATTGTAAAATTTCTTACAAACCGTTCATTTTGAAAAATGGCCATTATTTATCAAAATTATAACGGTATCTCGAAAACTGTAGCTTTTCTCAGAACAACGTATTTTTGTATGAAAAGTCATTGGTTGAGAAAAGTAATGGTAAAGCTATTGAGAAAAAAAAAACGATTGAAATTTCAAGTTTTGATTTTACTTTTTTGATATCTCAGCCATTTTCCAATTGATTTTCATCAAATCTGCTTTGTCTAAAAGTTAAATTAAATGACTCTGAAGAAATCAGAAAATATTTTCCGTTACCTTTTCAATTAAATGACTTTGGAGAAATTAGAAAAAATTTACCACTATCTCATCAATTCAATGCTTTATATATTTTTTAAAAACCTCTAAAATTTACACTTTTTGCTCAAAAAATAGGCCAAAAGTTGTTTTTGTTGTAAGTTTATTTTTTTCGAAAATTTCCAGTTTCCCCAATCTTTCATATGACATATCATTTATGTGCAAAAATTGCTTCAATTCGACACATAGTTCAATAAACAGTTTCTATCATAAAAAATCATGGGCTACGCCCTATCATGTTTTTTTGATTAATTAATCATTAATTTTGATGAAAATTAATTTTTTCAAATGTTGTTCTTATATTTTTTACAAAGTTCTACAAATTAAAAAATTATTTCTGTGAAAAAATTTCAAATGTTTCAAATTATTCTAATTGTTCTTAAAGCAATAGAATTTTTCAGTCAGTGAAATAAATTTTAATTTTGAACCGAACAGTTTTGGTCAATTGCTTCCTTTTAAAGTAAACCAAATAGTTGATATTCGCTTCTCCCATTAACAAATGCAAAAACTTTATATATTTTGATATGTTTCATCAAACGAAAGGTACAACTTTAAGCTTTAAAAAATATATTTTTACCTTTCAAATAAAATTATAATGACAAAGATATAGATGTTTTTTTAAAGAACTTTTAGTAAGAAAAGTATTAATAGATCGATAAGTAGCATAGTTACCGATTTTTCATTCTACCAAAAAATTTTTTGTTGTTCTCAGATTATGGCACCATTAAATAGACCCCAATTGAAATAAGCCCCAAAAACAAATGATAAGCTCCAAAAAATGTCCATACATTTTTGGGTGTTACTTCATATGAAATAACTCCTAATTTTTGGGGACTTTTTTATAAATTTTGAGAAATATTTTATATATTTGTTTGGGTCTTATTTCATTATCAAATATGGTTCAATGAAATAATCCCGAATCAAACTTTATTTGGAGCTAATTTCATTTTGATTTTTTTTGGGCTTTATTTCATTCGGTTTGGAGGTTGCTTACAATAAAATTCAGTTCAATTTTTTTTTAATATTTTTTTATTTTTGATAAATTTTCGCATTATTTTTTTTGTGTAGCTGCGCCTTTTACAAATTATTCCTGCTGTAAAAGACACATATGAAACCAATTATACCGTAGAAGTGGGTAAATGTTGTATTGAAACTTTAATGAAAGCTTTTTTCGCATTTTATATATTTGATAATTTTTTCTGTGAAAGATGCATATTAAAAACGGACTTGCCATTGTTTTCTATGGTGTTTTTTTACGATAAAATAATTTTCCTTTTATGGAAAGTTGTTATTTCCGGCATATCTACCTAAGTTGACCTGCTTTCTTTACAAGGCCGATTACGGCTTACGACCAGAAATTTTTTTGGTCTTATGATCTTTTTAAAATTAGCCATAACCCCAAATCATATTTTAAATTAGGAATTATGTCACTTGGGGCTATTTGCCGTCACCAATTAGAGAAGTACCTATTCATTGGGGGTTATTTTAATCATTTTGGGGATAATTTCGTTTTAAGTTTAAACCTTTTTTATATGGAGCTTACTTAATTTTTTTTGAGATTTTCATTGGGTCTTATTTTCATTGGGTGTTATTGCATTGCGGCTAATTTCAATTGGGGCCTACTTCGTGGTGCCCCAGAAAACACTTTTAAATCGCTGCGACCCAGAAATCGGAATCGTGTCTTTTTATCTTCACGAATGGAAGATGTACGTCAAAAGAATAATATTAATCACAAGCAGAATTAAGCGGTCAGTTACAATTCTGTAACACGGCTGTAAAATGGGTTAAAGTGTTATCACTGTCAAATTGCAATATTAAGTAAATTAGGGTTATATCTATATATATAAAAATGGATGTATGTATGTGGGTATGTGGGTGGGTATGTGGCTATATCACGTATAGACTCCAAAACCGCTAAACCGGTCTTTATGAAATTTTCAGGGAAAATAAAGCCACATCTTGAGAGTGTTCCTGTGAGGTTTCATAACGATTGGAGAAGGGGGCGTGGTACCTCCCATACAAGCCAAATTTGCTCCATCGATCACAAACAAAAAAAAAAAAAGAAAAATATTTCACGGTTTCAATCGTAAGAAACTAAGATTTGGTGATTTTGTGCAGATAGTTACTGTCGGTAACTGTACAAAAAATGGGCGTGGTCGTTATATAAATACGCCCACTTTTTCGAAATCATGGCAATTCCGGAGTTCTGCACATTTTTACAGTGAAACTTGCTGTTTAGGTGCTCCAAGAGAAGAACACAATTTATAAATGTTTTCACGCCTACTTTAACGCCCACAAATCAATATCTATATATATATAAAGCAAAACGATGTGTGTATGGCAGTGTGATGTCTATAGACTCCAAAACTACTGAACCGATTGACCTGAAATTTTGGCAGTCGATTTGTTTCAGGTACGAGATGGTTGAGGAAAAAAATTTGCCACACCCCCCTTTTACCGCCACCAAATCAATAAAAATGTTATATTTCAGTCGGTTTGGGTCGTATATGGCTAAAATTTTGTAATTTAGTATGTACGGTTACTGTCGACAACTGTCCTAAAAATGGGTTTCCACGCCCCCTTTTACCGCCCACAAATAAATGAAAATGGTTTATTTCGGACGGTTTTGGTCGTATAAGACTTAAATTTGGTACTTTGGTTTGTGAAGTTACTGACAGTAACTGTACGAAAAATTGGTTTCCACGCCCCCTTTTGCGCCCACAAATCAGTGAAAATGCTATATTTCATGCAGTTTTGGCCGTATGAGACTAACATATGATACTTAAGTTTTTATGGTTACTTTCGGCAATTGTACTAAAAAAGGGCGTCATCGCTATATAGCCACACCCACTTTTTAAGAAACCATCAAAATCGATTGAGTCGATTGAGCTAAAATGTTGGCTTAGTTTGTACGGTTACTGTTAGCAACTGTACTAAAAATTGGTCTCCACGCCCCCTTTTACCGCCCACAAACCAATGAAAACGTTTTATGTGAACGGTTTGGGTCGTATTAGACAAAAATTTTGTAATTCAGTACATATGGTTACTCTCGGCAAGTGCACTATCAAGAGGCCTGCCCTACTTTAGTTAAACTCACTTTTCGGGGAGTTAGCGTCCAGTGAAGTAAAGTGCGCCAGGCTTAACCTAAATTGAGCTGAAATTTGGGCAGTCGATTTGTTTCGATTACGAGATGGCTCAAGGGAAATATTTTACAGCACCCCTTTTTACTGCTTGCAAAACAACAAATATGCTATATATCGCACGGTTTTGATCGTATTAGACTAAAATGTGGTTATTTAGTGCACATGGCTACTTTCGGCAGCTGTACTGAAAATGGTGAATATATTTGACATTTCTTGACATTTTCGTGTATGGCAGTAAGGCGGTCTGTGGCAGAACAACGTTTGCCGAGGAGATAGATTGTTCCTGTGAGGTTTGGTAACGTTTGGACGAGGGGGCGTGGTTCCTCCCATACAAGCCAAATTTGCGCTATCGACCACAAACCAAATAAGGGATATATATCAGACGGTTTCGATCGTAAAAACTAAGATATTATCATTTTGTTCAGATGGTAACTGTCAGTAACTGTACAAAAATCACTTTTTCGTCGCAATATATATACGCCCACTTTTTCGAAATCATGGCAATTCCGGAGTTCTACACATTTTTATACTGAAACTTGCTGTGTAGGTGCTCCAAGAGGCAGTCACGATACATAAATGTTTTCACGCCCACTTTTAGCGCCCACAAATCAATATCTGTACATATAAAAATGAATCGTGATTTGTTCGGATGCTTAAAACTTGAAAACGACTAGACCAAATAGGATACTTCCTTCTACTGGTTTGTTCGTAACTGCTACGCAAAGGTTTAGGAAAAAGTAATGCCACACCCCTTTTATCGCCCACAAATCAATAAAAATGCTATATTTAAGAAGGTTTTGGTCGTATTAAATTAAAATTTGGTAAATAAGTTCTTATGATGACTGTCACTAACTTTAATAAAAACGGGCGTTGTCACACTTCATCTACGCCTACTTTTGGAAATATCACAATACTCCGATACTATTGGTCCGATTGAGCTCAAATTTTGTAAGTGGCTTTGCTTTGAGTACGAGATGGTTTAAGAAGAAATGCCACACCTTCTTTTACCTCCCATTAATATAAAAACAATTTGTGTTATCGAATAGCGTTATGGGTTGCACAGCTTAGAAATTCGGTATTCGACCACAATTTAGACGTACCGTTTCAGTGATGAAATTTTATGGGAGTTGGACAAGGGGGAGGGGCACCTCTCATACAATCCAAATTGGTGATATCGAATAGCTTTGAATTTATAGGAATTCAGCTTTGGAATTCAGTTTTTGACCTCAATTTACACATGCAGTTTCAATGATTTTTTTTTTATGGGCGTTGGACAGGGAGGCCTGACATCTCCCTTACATCCCAAATTTGCAATATCGAATTGCTTTGAAGTTATAGGTTGACAGCGTAAGAAATCGGTATTCGACCTAAATTTATACATGCACTTTCATTTCTTACATTTTATGGGCGTAGGGAAAAGGGGAGTGACACTTCCCATACAACCCAACTTTGTGCTATCAAATAGCTTTAGAGTTATAGGTCGCACAGCATCGGAATTCAGTATTTGACCAAAATTTACGCATGCAGATTTACTGATAAAATTTTTTAGAGTTTGTCGGGGGGCGTGGCACCTCCAACTTAACCCAAATTTGCGATATCGAATAGCTTTGGAGTTATAGGTCAGCCTCGGAATTCAGTATTCGACCTCAATTTACACATGCAGTTTCATTGGTAAAATTTTATGGGAGTAGGGAAAAGGGGAGTGGCACCTCCCATACAACCCAAATTTGTGTTATCGAATATATTTGGAGTTATATGTCGCACAGTTTTGGTATTCGGTATTCGACCTCCATGTACACATGCAGTTTAATTGATTACATTCTATGAGGGGTGATCAAGAGGGCGTGGCACTTCCTATACAACCCAAAATTGTTATATCGAATAGCTTTGTGGATATAGGTCGCACAGTCTCGGAATTCAGTATTTGGCCTCAATTTAGACATGCTGTTTAACTGATAACATTTTATGGGCGTTTGAATAGGGAGAGTGGCAGCAACGCGCCGGGTTTCAGCTAGTTAAGTTATAAAAAGTGACTTCAAATAGGTTGATGAATAGAAAAAAAAATCTGTCCTTATACTAGTGATAAGATCCCTTAAGCAGATATTCAACCCACTCGATAAATCTTTTAAATCGATTTAAATCTTTTAAAAATAAATTGAAGTGAAACAGGGTTTTGGTGAAATTTTTTTTTATTCAAATGGAAAATAATTTTATTTGTACCCCCTCTAAAAATTATCCTTGGTTTTTTTTAATAACGATTCCCAAAATATTTTGGCTGCATCGATAGCGGCCAGTGAGCTAAAATATTTCACAAAAACCTCAAAAATCATGTTTTTCGTAAATATATTGGCTGGTAGAATAGTTGCAAAAAAAAATTCGCGCTCAGATATTAAAGTCCAGAAAAGGCTCTTCAAATCTGCATCAAAAAATTTTATAGTTTTGCAACAGAATTCCGGATAATGCTGTTTTTCGTGCCTTTTTTATTTTTTTTTAATTTATTTTCACTAAAATTGAAATAACTTCATTCCTTCTAATGCGATCCTCACTTTCAAGATATCATTGGAAAGGTTTTGAGTGCTTGCATTCATGGCCTGAGTTTCTAAAATTTTTACATATAAAAGCTCAAAAAATATTTATTATTAATAAAAAGCTTCTGAAAAAATTTTGTCAGAAATTAAAAAATCAAGTTATTTGAATTTTGAAAGTTTTTGTATGAAAATAAAATAAAACAATATCAAAAATTAACAGCCCTATTCTGGAAACTTGATAATAGTCAACCAGTATTTTTATTATTTGTTTGTGTTTGTTGTAATTTTTTTTATTTCAAAACAAAATTTGAAGCTCAAAAATAATAAATGTTGATAAAAATTGTCAACTGCTTTTCAGATATTGACAATTTCATTAAAAAAATGTTGTTTTTTGAGCTTAAATTTTTGTTTTGAAATAAAAAATTACAACAAACACAAACAAATAATTAAAAATACTGGTTGACTATTATCAAGTTTCCAGAATAGGGCTGTAAGTCTTATTTTTTAAAAAGTCTACCAACACGTTTAAAACTAATCTTCTGTTTGTTTGTTTGTTTGTTTGTTTGGCCTTTATACAAATCTAAACGGCTCTACGGATTCCGCTCAAACTAGGTATACATATTAAGTGCGTGCCAACTTAAAATGTTAAATACTTAGTTTTTGCCACGACCTCTCCGAAATTTTTCAACTAACGGTAATTTTGTTGTTATAATACTTTTTACCTAAGAATGAGCAAAAAACGACATGAAAATCACAGTTTGGTCTTTCGATGCAAATATCTCCGTTGTCCATTGATATATTTCATTCATTTTTTTTTGTTTAAAAGTTAAATAAAAGCACTTCACAAAAATAGGTTGAACTATACCGTTATGTCAGTCTATATATGTTTTATGATTATGTCAAAAAATGTCCAAAATATTGACTTTTTACTCAAAAAATGACTCAAAAATGGTTTTTGCTGTAAAAACGAAATTAATTAAAAATTGCGCATCGGCTACCTTTCATATGACATAGCATTTATTTGCAAAAATTCTTTCAGCTAAGCACACAAATTATTTTACTATTTTTGTTGCCCCCTTTGTTTTTTTCGCGAAATTTATTTTTTCCAAAATGTTGTTTTTATATTTTTTACAATAACAATTACCCTTACAATTGATCTTTCCAATCAAAAAATATGACTAAAAATTTATTTTTTCATACCATTGAATAGTAGTTTTCATATCATTCATACCAATATTTGCATAATTCGATTGAATTTAGAATCCAATATAATAAATCAATAGATAAAAATCTTTGGTGTATTTTTGTCAAGTTGAAGCATATTAGCCCAAATTGGAAAATTGGAGTTGTCTATCACTCTCCAAGCACAAGCGATGCAAATTTTATTAATTATTTATGTAATGTATTAGGAAATACTTGTGACTCGTCTGAAAATACTGTTCTTATAGGTGATTTTAATGTTAATTTAAATAATCCATCTACTTATAGCACACAATTAATTGAATTGTTTCGATCACACTCTATGCAACAAAAAGTTAATTTTAATACTCGTGTAACGGATATATCGGCAACTAAAATTGATTTACTTTTTTCGAATAGCAATGATATTATATGTAAAAAATTAGAGCTGCATCAAATATCTGATCATGAAACGATTCAATTTATAATTAAACTTAATAGGAAGTTCGAAATGAGAAGTAGCTTAAAAATAATATCTTGGGAGTTTTATCATGTCGACATGCTTTTCGATCAACTGCGTCTGTGCGACTTTAGCAATTTTGATTTAATGGACCTGGAGAGCAAAGTGTCGTTGATTAACCAAAATGTTTTAAATATTATGCGAAGGTTGACATTTGAAAAAGAAATTAAATTAAAGATAATGAACAAATGGTTCGATAGTGACTTAACTAGGTTGAATAAAGAAAAATTTGAACGATTTAAAGTGGCACAAATATCAGGAGACTGGGAAGAGTACAGAAATGTTAAAAATCATATAAAAAATTAGTAAAAATTAAAAAAGCAAAATATATGCAATATAAAATAGACAGAAACAGTCACGATAGTAGATTAATGTGGAAGTATTTGAAACAGTCGATATGTATGGTGAAAGAATGTTCCTCTATTAAAAGGGTGGTGATTAACGATCAAATGTTCGAAAGCGAAGTAGATATCGCGAACAATTTAAATAAATACTTTGTGGATAGTATATCAGATATAAGCAACAACATAGAGTTTGTTAGCAGACAATTTATTTCAGCAAATCCTTCAAACATGATGTTTAAGTTTAGCAGAGCCAGATCGAATGATATCAAAGTTTTAGTTCGTAAGTTCAAATCTAAGATAGGCGGGAAAAAATTACTATCGGAAGGGGTTATAAAAGATATTATGCCGTATATGGGTTACTTTTATGCGCAAATCATAAATGAAAGCTTTAGTAGTGGCATAGTTCCAAAAATATGGAAAATTTCAACTATCGTGCCAATCGAGAAGGTAAAAAACACTTTAAAAGCAGAAGAGTTTCGACCAATAAATACGTTGCCCTGCGATGAAAAAATTTTAGAAACTGTTGTAAAAATTCAGCTAGTAAAATATTTAGATACGAATAAGATTCTTATAGCTGAACAGTCAGGATTTAGACAAAAACACTCTTGCGAAACTGCACTTAACATGGTTTTAGCTGAATGGAAAGAATATTTGAACAATAAAAATTCGATAATAGCAGTGTTCATCGATCTAAAAAGAGCATTTGAAACGATTGATAGACAAATTCTATTAGATAAATTAACAGCCATGGGTATTCGGGACGTCGAGTTAGCCTGGTTTAACAGTTTTTTAACGAATCGTATGCAATGTACAATTATTGGACAGCAAAGGTCAGAAATATTAGAGGTTAACATAGGCTTGCCACAAGGAACAGTTCTGGCTCCTATTCTATTTAATATTTATATTAACGATATTAAATCAACCTTAAAGTTTAGTTCGATAAAGCTTTTTGCTGATGATGCATTAATTTCTATAAGTGGTAATAATGAACATGACATAATGGAAAAACTTCAATCTGATTTAGATGCCGTTTATTTGTGGCTTTGTGCAAATAAACTCAAAATTAATACTGATAAAACCAAATATATGATTATATCAAGAAAGAAAATCGAAAATTTTGGAAGCTTGGCAATCAATAATAAAACAATTGAAAGCGTCAACAAAATAAAATATTTAGGTATACAAATTGATGATAAATAAAAATTTAATGACCACATTGATTACACAATAAACAAAATTGCAAAAAAATGATGGTTTATAAAAAGAACATGTAAAAATTTAAGTAAAATCTACAAGGCAACAGTGTATAGATCTATAGTTGAACCTCACTTTCTATATTGTCCAACAATATTTTATATTATGAAAGACTCTCAAATTGCTAAGCTTCAGAAAATGCAAAATAAAGCAATGCGATTTATATTAAACAAGCCTTACGACACCTCAATAAATGAAATGCTGCAAAGTTTAAATTGGCTAAGCATTAAACAACAGATATTTTTTCAAGCAATGATGTTTATTTACAAGATAACTAATAGTTTTTTGCCGGATTATTTAAAAACTAATATTAAATTTAACTACGAGGTACACGGAATTAATACTAGAAACAGAAATCATTTTAAATTACCTCTCTTTAGAACAGAGTCTGAAAAAAATAGTCTTTTTTATAAAGGGTTGAAATGCTTCAATGAATTACCTGAAAACATAAAAAGCTGTGATATCAATGTGTTTAAAACTAAACTGTATGAGTACACCAAATCGTTACAAATAAGATAGATGTTTGTTCTGCGTTTCAAATAAGATAGATGTTTGTTTTGTGATACATGTTTCAATAAATTACATGGTTCAATAAACTAAATGTTAAATATAAGATAGATGTTGTTTTTCTGTGATACATTTCTGAATATTTTAACTTATTTAATATTTTTGTATATTCACTTAGTTATAAGTTTGAAATTTGTTATTGTTTTTTAATGTAAAATTCCTTAAATTGTTATGAATTAGGCTCATGAAAGCCGTAATAATAATAATAAATAAATAAATAAATTTTTTTGACTTATCTTTATTTTTTCCAAATCCAAATGCATTTTCTTTTGCTTTAATTTAATTTTTAAAAACGTCAAAAACTAATGGTTTTACTTTATTTTCTAATTTTTACAGCGATGTGTTTTAGCTGTTCAGTAGCTGGGCCGATTTTTTTCGGGTGTAGATTTTGGTGTCTTTTGCCACAACGACTGCTAAAATTGAATTTTTTGAAAATTTAAAATTCCATTAAAATTTCTTCTTAGCTATTCAACTTAGCTTGCAAACTTTACTGAAAGCTTCGAAAAATTATGTTTTAAACCAAAGTTATTTATTTATTTATTACGGTCTACCGATTATACAATCTTACAGACTATTAATTAAAAATATTAATGCATTAAATTAATTACAAATCTTAACCTAATTGAAAATAATGAATAATTGTAATCGAAAGTCACTTAAAGTAACATTGAATTTGAGAAAATGAGAAAAATTATTACACAAACGAATGCTTCTTGCAATCGGTTCATTCAAGGAATAATTGGTTCTATGGATTCTATCATCAAACATACGATGATTTCTTAGAGATCTTATTGGAATATGTAAAACAAACCTACTACGAATATCATTACAGTTGATTATTGTAGACAACATTGTAGATAGAACATTGTAGACAAACAAAAGGGAACAATATGATCGTCTATCACTTAAAGACTGCAACCCAAGAAGTTTACGTCTAGTTTCATAAGATGGGAGACCATCAGGCCACCGCATTTTATGAAGCGCATATTTTGTAAAATGTTTTTGAATTTTTTCTATGCGATTAGAGTATTCAGCATAAAATGGGTCCCAGATAGTCGAACAATAATCCAATATACTTCGAACTAAAGACACATAGAGAGCTTTAACTGTCACTGGATCTTTAAAACTTTGGGAATTTCTCTTTATAAAACCCATCATAGAATATGATTTAGAGATAACATATTCATAATGCATTTTGAAACTAAAGTTAGAGTTAAAAATCACACCTAAATCTTTATACTCATGTCTACGGACTAGGTTACAATTATCAATAGAATAATCAAAAAGAATTTGGTTGTTACACTTCGAATATGAAACTATACAACATTTGTTTATGTTTAAATTTAAATTATTTATCGAACACCAATGACTCAGGGTACTTATGTCATTCTGTAGCGAGAAGCAATCCGAAGAATCAGAAATTTTTAGAAATAATTTAACGTCATCTGCGATCAACAAACATTTTGAGGTATAAAATAGCCGAGGCAAATCATTAATAAAAATCAAAAATAATAAAGGCCCACAGTGCGTACCTTGAGGAATCCCAGAAGAAGCATTTATTACATCATCTGAAATTGTTGAATCGATTTTGACTAGGAGTTTACGATTAGATAAAAAACTGTTAAAAAATTTGAGTAGTATATCTGAAAATCCATATTTCTTTAATTTTAACAATAATATGGAGTGATTTACTTTATCAAACGCCTTTGAAAAGTCCGTATACACCACATCAAGTTGACATCGATCAACCAAAGCATCTACTATATTTTTGGAAATCAATATCAAATTTGTTAAAGTGGATATGCCGGGTAAGAACCCCCCAAGTAACATTGTTGGAGCAACTAGGTGCGAGTGAGCTCTAAAAGTTTTCTATAGGTAAATAATATGCAGTTAAAGCCTTACCGCAGCTTTGTTTGCTGCTAGTTGCTTTTAATTTTAGAGAAAATGCTCGCTATATGATTTTTTTACCATTTTGAGCTCTAATACTTTATACAGCTCTGTAAACGATTTTATAAAATCAGCAAAACAGCCGAACTCGAAAACTTACTACTTTCTCTGTAAAGGCTCTTTTAAAGTATAATTCAGTATAATGTTTGCTTTAAAAAGTATTTTTGTATTGCATTTTTAAAGCAAATAGATGTAAAATTTTGTAAATTAATGCAATAAATTTTTTGGGAATAACAAGTGATTAAAAAATCTGATAAAGAGCTTCTTTGAAAAAAATGGCGACCTTAATGAAAATAGAAAAATCTTGGGAGTTGAACAAAGCTAAATATAATAGTTTACAATATTATTTTAAACAAAATAAAGATTTCTATGCTATTTATATTTAAGAATAAAGTATTTAAATAATTTTTAGTTTATTTTAAAGAATGTTAAAAAATTCCAAACTATTTTTAAATAATAAACATTTCTTAATTTTAATTATTTTTTAGCCCGTTGTAGTTTTTCGAAGTACTACATTCACGTTTACGATAAATTCAAAAGAGCACCGAAATTCGCAGCATGTAACGAATACACAAGCCTATCTTTAGTCTGATATAATATTCACATTATTATTTCTTTGTCATTCTTATCATCACAAACACATCAAATTTTATATATATATTGAGTTTATTTTAACACATACATACTTAAACGAAGAAGAAAAAGAGCTTTGCAAGAGCTCTTATTTGGGTTTGGCAGGGACTCTTTTAAAAGCTGACAGCTACTTGTACTCTTAATATGAAGCAAAATAGTGCTTTTAAACTAAAGAAAGTAGCCTTATATATTCTCTGCAAGAGCTTTAGTAGCGCGAATAAAGCTATAGTTGATGCTTACTGCTATATAAGGTGGCACTATAAGCTCTGCAAGAATTTATATATGGCTAAAATTGTTACTTGGGCCGTGTTGAGCACAACTAATAACACCATTTATATGGTCGTATAGCTTATTTTTTATAACTTGATCAAATATTTTAGCAAAAGTGGATTGTTTAACAATTGCTCTATAATTGCGGATATCGTTACGGTCACCAGATTTAAATATGGGGATAATAAAGCAAGTTTTCCAGCAGTCTAAAAATTTTTCTGACTTAAAGCATAAATTAAACAAGTATGTTATTGGTTTAAGAATACTAAATGAGCAGTTTTTAAAGAACAATGGTGGGAAACCACCTTCTTCATGCTTGAAGCTTGGCTTTAAACATGAAATCGCATCGGAAATATACTTTTCTGAAACTACAAAATTTTCGATATAATTAAATCTATCTGTTTCAAAATTTAAAAACTCAGTATTAGCTGGATGATTATAAATAGTTTTCGTAAACTTCCTGGAAAAATTTTGCGAACAAATTGCATGATTGCAATAAATTATTAGACGCGACATTTCCGAACTTCATGCTTGCTGGAAAGCCATTTGTCTTGCGCTTCGCATTTAAATAAAGCCAGAAAACTTTCGGGTTTGTTTTTACTTGGGTTTCAGTCTTTAAAATATATTGGTTATATAAAAATTTTTGCAAAAAATCAAATTCATTTCTAAGTTGAATGAAATATAAATAATCAAAGTTGCTATTTGTTTGTTTGAACTTTTTAAATGCTTTATTTTTAACATTTTTCAGATTAGAAAGCCGTGCATTAAACCAAGGTGGTTTGTTATTTAAAAATGTTTGCTTTAACGGTATATATAAGGAAATTGCAAACAAAAACTTATCCCAAATGTAATTATAAACCACAAGTGGTTCAATCATAGTGCTCAGAATTTCCCAGTCACAGGAATTTAAAAAGTTATTGATTCTATCAAAATTTCCTTTAGAAAAATCAAACTGATCAGAAAAAACTGATTCAACTGCACTTAGCCTGTAAAATTCAAAGTTAACAGTCCGAGCTTTGTGATGAATACTGTTTTTAGAAATTGGTGACAGATTTAGTTCGCAATTTGCTTTTAAATTATTAGTTAGAAATATTAAATCTAAAATTCTTCCAATATCATTTTTAATATAATTTAATTGCTTGAATCCATTGGTCAAGAAAAACCTAATTAATAAAATTTCAATGTCTGAATTAAAATTATATGGCATTAAATTCTTGCATTCGAAAGCCCACGATATATTACCTAGGTTAAAATCTCCTAGTACAAACATATGCTGGTTTACATGTAATAAATTAGAAATATAGCCTATATTATCGAAATGATTTTTGTACAATTCATAAGAGCTATTAGATAAGAATTAATTAAGTAAATATAATTGTTATCAACGAAATCTATTCGAACACAAAGTTGCTCAATTATTCTGTTATTATTAGGTAATGATATGTTATGACTAGTAAATATGGTTCTTACAGCTATCAACACACCATCACCTTTGTCACGACCTGATAAAACAGGACAGCGATCTGAACGAAAGACGTTGTAAAAACGAAACGTGTTCAGCAAGTGGGCATCTTCCCCTACTCATTATAAAAATTTCGGAAGGAAAATATCCCTATAGAATGCTGTATCACAAATATGAAATTTTAAAACTTTTTCATAAAAATTGGTTAAGTACTTTTGAAGTTTACTGGTAAAAGAAAATTTGCACTTAACTTTTATATAAAAGTGTAGTTACAGATTTATATAGATTTCTTAAAAAGACAGACATCAAGGAATTGAACCCAATTTTTTGTCGATATTTGCTAAGTGATCAGTTTCATTCATTGACAGTAGTAGTTCTAGCCAAATGTAATAAGACAAAAGGAAAAATGTTTAATGAAAGCATTTTAAGTACATGCAGTAGTAAAAATAAAAATAAATATATCATCATTTCAGATTAAAGAAAAATGCTTTTCTGCCTGTCTCATCCCCATTATCAATCAAACCAATTTAACCCCCAAACAACTTCATTTTCCCCATCTGCGTACCATCACAACACACATCCTTCCATTCAGTATTCCATTCATTGTTTGCTACAATTTGTTGAAATTGTAGTAATTTTTGCCATGCAAATTAATTTAATCTTTCGACTTAAATGCTTGTCGTTGAATTAATTTTGTTGCTAGCTGCTTGATTGTAAAGCGGTTTGGGTTAGCGATTGCATATATTTTTAGTTTTTGAGATAATATTTGACATTCATTTCATGAATTCGTAATGAGGCAAGGACAACGAGCTGTAATTAAAGCGTGCTATTTATCCATAACTCGGGTTGATAAACATATAATTGTTTTATTTTTTTAAGGTTTTAAACAATTTTGTATTAATCTTTCATGACGCTGTTTTTATAACGCTCAGAAATAAACTTGACCTAGTCCGCTTGATTCGGTCTCAAAGCATAAGATATTTGCTTACGCTTGAATATCTTCAAGTTTCACTCTTTTGTTTCTGACGTTGTTTGAACAAATTTCTTTTTGGTTTCTTTACAGATCTTTCTAAGATTGCCAACTTCATAAAAATGCCAACTTCTAAAGCGGCAGCACTTGAATGTTTTATGATTTTCGTTTAATTTTGCAATGAAGTCAAAATTAAATAGAGAAACTGAAATAAATAACGAGGTATGTGGGTTAGTTAATAAAATACAAAATGATTAAGTTATAAAAAAAAATCTAAAAACAAGAGTAAAATTATATAGTAGATACAAAAATTTTCTGAACCTCAATACTGGGTTTATGCCAGCATTTCTGGCTTTGAACAATACATCATTGACATTATGTAAAAATAACTAATCAATAAAAAGTCTTTTATGTTTTATTCACATAAATTTCTTTTAAAATTTAAACAAAAATTGCAAAAAGCTCATTTTGAAATATTTCTTCTCTTCATTTAGAATAATTTGTTATGATTAAGATAAAATCTTTTTTTTCTATACCAAAACTTAAATAATAAAATCTTTGCATATGTTCGTTAATATCTTTTATTGAAATTTATTAGCACAGTATTTTTGGTTATAAGATTCCGTTATTTCTGAATTAATTTATTTAAAATATAGATTATTTATCGGCTTAAATTTTTACCGCAAAATCTTAATTAAAATTTAAATGTAAATAGATATTAAATAATAAACACAGCTTGACTTTGGGCATGCTGTTTTACTTTCCCATGTAAGCTGTTACAAATTTAATTGCTTTAAGAAAATATTTTACATATATTTTTGTATATTTTCACAGCAATTGTTATGCTAAAACCAAGCTAAAATAAAAGTGAAAATAATGTTAAAAAGTAAAAACTTTTAATTTGAACTAATGGTTTTTCTTTAATTATACATTCGAGTCTCTTTAAGTAATACAAAACAAAGAAAACCAATTTTCATTCATAAAGACCCAATAGGAAAAATATGTGGCATGTGAATATTGTGGATATACGATTTTCATATTTCGATAAATATGTTTGGAAGAGTGAGTGGATTAGAATATTTTTATATCGTCATTGCAAAAGTAAGCTAACGAATCTGAAAAATTTAATTTTTAATTTTCCATTGAATGTTCAATAGAAATAAAAAGTTACATTTTTCAGATTCGCAAATTTACTTTTGTAACGACGATATTTACTATACATCAGTAAGATGTTTTTGTTTAGTTCAGGAATCCAAATAAAGAGTATGGCAAGATACCAGTTAATTCCAAGGCAATTGAAAAGAAAATTTTAATTTATATGTGTAAAAAGTTAAGTTTTACATTTTTTATCATAAAATTATTTTTAATGATAAGGGTATTTACTACATTTGTTAAGTAGATGCTTAACTTAACAAATTTGTAAAATTTTTTTCTTAAAATAAAATAAAATAAAATATATTTCCATTAATTTTTAATTTAGACTTATAAATAAACTTATTCTCTTAATTTAGACTTAATTCAATAATGTATAATTAATATATAAAGACTTAATTTTTGTATAATATCCTTTATAATATATTGCACAACTTCTTTTGAAATGACACTGCTTTCCTTAAGCCATTTTTTTAAATACTTCGAGGTCACGGCAACTCGAGCATCCCTTCTTTAAGTTCTGTTTGACAATAGCCCAATATCTATCGATCAAAGTTCTAGGGCATCCAATTTTCTTTTAGTAAATCCAATGTAGAACGGGCGTAAAATGCAGTGGCTAAATCAGGCCAAAATATTGTTGACACAGTGCAGTGGCGTAGCTACGGGGGGATAAAGGGGATATATCCCCTCCCTTAACCTATAGCTAAATTTCAAAATGAAGCTATTTAGGGTATACACTTCATTTCGTAATTTTCTGAAATCGCAAATTTACGAAAATTTCAGTGCAATTGTTGTTGTTCTGGTTTTCCGAAGATTGCTTAAATTTAATCATCTATTGAGTTGGTGAAAAATAATCGTCGGAAATTTGCGAAGAAAAGATGTGTTCAGTGCGCACAAGCAACTGTGTTTCATGAGAAAAAACAACATCCTGAAAGGTCTTCTTCAAAAATATTTCATATAATTTAGTTTTTCACTTATTTTCTTCATTTTTCACAATTAAACGCCAACAACAAATGTTTCAATATATTAACAATTGCACGTTGTCAGTTTGAAAAAAATTGAAAAGCAAGTGAAGTGTGTACCCTAATTATAAGTTTTGAAAAAATGGAACCAAATTTTTTACATAAATTGTTCGAATAAAAAAGTAATTTTTAGCACTGCGCATTTATAATTTTTTTTAACAAATTTTATCTAAGTTCATCCAATTGACCGAATGTAATTTTTGCTTAAAGCTTAGAATGCTGTAGGAACGAAAAAAAATTATATGAGATATACATTGAGATTTTTGACAACGAACAGGCAGCGAAATTTTCGCCAGCTAGTACGCTGTAGAAGCGAAAATTATTGCTATGTTGCCAAATTACCATTCGTTTGTGGAGAGTTGAAATGTCAAATTTTTTTTTTGTCGATTATATGCCCGTACATTTAATTAGCGCGGAAATTTGCCATTCAACAATAAAAAATAAGATGTAAGTATGTTTAAGCGAAAAACTTCATTTGCCTGTTAATTTTGTATCATCTGTTTAAGTAACAAGGAAATATTATTTTTTCTAACATATTTTCTGTATATATAAAGATGGCGCTGAAGTTATTGCTTAAAAATGGTGAAAATCGACCCTTATCATAGTTTGGCTCATGATCGTTTAAAAAAAAAAAATTCATACTGTTTGCAACAAAGAACAAACAAAAAGTTTGCATCACATAACTTTTGTAATGAAAACCATGTTTTCAGTACATTCTTTAATTCAATCCTGGGCATGGGCCCAACCAAAATAGACGAGTTGCTCCGTAACGAGTAGAGACGAAAATGTTCTCTTTAATGTAATTCAATGTTGATGTCCAACATGAGCAAACGTAATTTAAGGAAACTGAACGAAACAGCTTGTCCATCCGTAAGAACCGAGTTTTTAGCGTCTCAACTCGTCAGACGTTCGGCAAGTTGCAATCGTCTCGATTGCCCTATTTTGGTTGGGCCTTAATGTGCAGTAAAAGGTACAACTGTACCTAAAAAACACCAATGCTACCAAGTGAAATTAGAAACTACTATTATTGAAACCGATTCTTGTGAAAGAGCGAAAACGTTGAAAATATTAAATTTACCCAGATGGATTGCAAAGTGCGATTCAGTTAGCGACTTCCATGCAATTTTCCAGCATGAACAAATGCAGTATGATGTTCCAAATTCTAGAATATTAAAAAATGCAATTGACTTTGAATTTATTTTGACCCTCAAGATTGTGGTTTTAGTTTACAAGCATTCGTTGCCATTGAGTCTAAATTTTCAAAAAAAAATAATATTGCTTTGGTTGAGGCAATCGGTTTGGCAGACGATGCACAGCGTGAAATTGAAAAAATTCGCGAGAATGAAGAAACTTTTGAAAAAATTTTCATAGCAGCAAATTCACGTGCAGAAAGCATTGATATAACTGTAACACTTATAGGAACTCATAAACATGACGGCCTGCCAATAGAAAAATATTTCCGTGTGAAACTTTTTAATGAATTTCTGGATTTTTATAAAATGGAGTTGAAGGAAAGGTTCACAAACCATAGAAAAGTACTGACAGGATTTCAGGCACTTTTTAATAATGTCTCTTCAGAAAATAGTCTTAAATCCACATTTGAGTTTTACGAGGAGTTTCTTGGCTGCACACCATCAACAGCTGTTACTGAAATTAGACTGTGGAAGCAGTGTATTAGCCGCAATGGTACGTTACCAAAAAATGACGTCAACCAGTATGGCTGAGCAAATAAATAAAGACCAGGCAAATAAAGACCTACTTAAGAAATTCAACAGGACAGGTATAGTTAAGAATTTTAATTTGTTTGCTAAACAGTTGTAGTAAGCTGTAATTATACATATACTAAAATTTTAGAATCGGCTTCACAGACTGGCTGCATTTGCAATACACAAAGATGTGCCCATTAATGCCGATGAGGTACTCAATGAGCTATCTAAAAAGACAAGGCGGCTTAACTTAATTGATTAATGCAATAATAATTAATGTTACATGTACATTTTTACTACTTTTTGATTGTTCGCTACGAGCGCACAAGCATTAAAATAGGCTTAAAATATATATATATAAATATATTTTTAAACATAATTTCAAATTTTCTGTGTCTCCCCTCTTTGGTAAATCCTTGCTACGCCACTGACACAGTGTTATTTTATAATATTGTATAAGGCGGCGAATGAGACACTCCTTTTTGTAAATTTATAATGATATAGTGTCATTTGTGAAGAACGAGGTGGTCCTAAGGCCGTCAGAGCATATAACATGCAAGAAGTGGACTTTTGCGCCAATTTGTTCTATTACAATTGTTGAATCTGATTAGTTTACCACGACCACATTTCTGTTTTGTGTAATATTGGGGACTTGGTAATGGTCTTGAGCCCATTTTGCCGTAGGTTTCATCGCCCATGACAATGCATTGAACATTTTCTTGAAGCAAAGGATCATACAATTTTCGTTGTGATTTAAAAGTCGATGAAACGAAAAGCGACAGTAAAAATGTATATTTTTAAACGTTGCACTAGCTGTTCAACTGTCAGATTAACTGCAACTCAGATAAACATAGTGCATACTTTAAGGTAAGTTTTTAAGCCTTTGAGTATAAACATATAGTGTTATTACTTTGAGTTGTGTCACTCCATTCACAACACGTTCAGATTTCTACTTTTCTTTGTGCATTTTTGAAAGAATACTTTTTCAGCACCTTTGTTTGTGATTAGAAACTCGATGAAACGAAAAAGCGACAGTACAGTTGTACCAAGCATTACTTACTATATGTACATAATTGCGCTTATGTGCGCAAAAAAAAAAATGTCAAAATCAACTTCGATGGTATTTCGGATATATAATCTATACGATTAATATGATTCGATATCAAAAACCAATTTTAATACAAAAATGAGTTTAATTTATATATAAATTGTGAATGTAGATAGTGAATGATATGAAAAAAATAGATTTTAAGTCATAACGTTTGATTAGAAAGAGATATTGGGCTCATTTCTTCGAACCAATTCGAAATGGAAAAAAATAAAAAATATTGTACATCCACTTGCATTAAATAAAAATATTGTATTTTGTACTTACTTATTCATAATAAAAAAGAAATATGAATTGGCCATTTCAACCCTAGAAAGGACTTTTACCGAGCTTCTATTGATCCATTGTGTTGTGCGTTTAATTAAATGTTTGAACATAAATGATCGAGAACTAGACCTATAAGTTTAATGCCGACTCTGAACGGCTTATGTTCTCAAGAAGCTTTATGTGGCAGTTTTTTTAGTCTCTGAAGTTTGCCTGAGGGCTGTCTGAGTTGGGAATTGAACCCGGGCTACCGCAGTTCTTTAGCTTACGGGCCACGCACTCAACCCACTAGGCTACGGCTGACACTTATTTTTAATAAAAACACATATTTCATTAAATGACATATTAAAAAGCACCTTCTTCACACCTTCTATGACCAACCGTACTCCTTTTGGGAGTTTCTTACTTCTTTTTTGCTCGTTGTACTTCTTCTATCGAAGTACACTAAAAGTACTTATTTTTAACATATAATTGTTATACTTCTTCCTAACATATTTTAGACAATTTTTTCATAAATTTTTGATTAAACTACTTCAAAAGATTTTTATATATTACCTTATCATCAGATATATTTAATATTTGGTCTGTTCCCGTACTTTTTGGACTAAAAATGGTAAAATTGTCGATTGCGTGAGAATAAGAAAATATCTCTCAAAAATATAGAAAAACGCAAAAAGTACGGGAACACTTTTCGCACTTAAATTGTGTAACTGAGAAATAAATTCCCACACAGTAAAAAATTTGAGGGTAAATTTTATCTTTTTTATAACATTTGTGTGGTATAAACTTTTTTTATTCCAAATAATTTATAAATTTTATACCACTCAATATTATAAAAATAACAAAACATATATAATTTAAAAATTTCATATGGATATCATGTGTTAATCAAAATATATTCTGGTTCGAAAGAAAAAAATTCACCGAAATCGGGAAATTTAAAAATATAGTGGTTTCGATTGGTCTGAGGAGAAAAATGGTCTGGAAAAAATTTATAAGATTTGATGGTATAACTTTTAAAACATTTTTGGTTTGGATTTATATGTATACAAAATAGTATAAAATTTATGCTCATATTTTTTACTGTGTATGTTAAAATAAAGAAAAATTGTCACATTCACATGTATTACAATATCAAAATTAATTCTCAAACAAACATTCGCTTTTATTTTTTTACAATTTACAATGTTTCTGGTTTCTAATTCCAATAGTTTTTATTTATTTCAAAAAACTTCTTTTATTTTGCGATTTCTTGTAAACTGTTGATTTTAAGCAGTTTGACACTTAAGCATTTTTACTAGAATACATTTTGCGGACTAAAACTTGCATCTTTTGACTGGTAGGAAAAATCTTTACTCTCTCTCTTGCATTCGCTCTTCTAACTTAAACTTGCAAATTGGTAAATTGAACTTACACTTAAGAGTACGGGAACAGACCTATTGCTTCTGTATTTTATTTTTGATTTTGGATAAAAACTGTATTTTACGAAATGAATTTTAATTAAGAAGCAATGAATTGTTAGCTTAATCCAGTTTTTAGTCTTTTATTAATAAAATTTCTTGTGCAATAGATTTATTCATGGGTTTTTTTTATATTTTTATATTTTTTGTGAGTGTATTTATTTTTTGTACTGCTATATTTATTCTATGTACTTCTTTTGTACTTATTTCTAAAGGCTGTGCGTGCACTTCTTTTTGCTCTAAAAAAGTTGGTCACATTAGGCTCATATCAAAGAATTGCTGGCGCAATAGAGTATTTATAGAATTGTAATAAAGAAACTAACAATGAGCGCAACAATATCCTATCTTTATAAAATCAATGTTGTTCATGTTTGAACTTTTGCATCTACTTTGGCAATAAGATGTCGCAAAGTGTTTGAAACATGTATGATGATATATCATACGCGATAAAAGAATTTTTCAAGAATTCCTTAAAAATTTGCAGCCACTGCAAAGCTTTTGCTTTCAACAGTGTGAGAAAGCCAAAAGTATGTTTTTGCAAAAAAAAACTATTAAGTTGACATTTAAAGCCTTTTTGTTCACTTTATCGCTCAAGCTCGTGCAATATTTTTGAAAAAAAGTGAAAAATGCCACTTAGGTGAGTTATTTTGTTTGATAAACATTAACAATAATGAAAATATAGTTAAAAAAGCGCATTAGGTTAAAGTTGAACGTCTAAGCTACGAATTGAAAATTTTCCAATTTTTTTTATTTCTCTGCTTAAAGACTCTTTATACGTTTATCATTTGCGATCATACGCTTTGCTACACCCCAATCCTTTGAATTTTTTTTTAAACTTCAGAGTTTTCCGTCTTATATTAAGACAAATTTCTGCTGAAAATTTCAAAAGCTGAACTCAATGGGTTCTGGTAATGACTATTAATGGGTTAATGAAATTAAATACAAGGCTAATTGTTTCTAATAAATAAATTGTCTAAATGTGATAGCGCTTATTTTTCCTAAATAACAGTGAGATTACTGTTTTGGTGAGAAATTTTGAAATGGGGTTTTTTTTATTGAAAATGCATTTTTATTCCAGAATATTATTTTATCAGATTTTTTCAAAAACTGTAGTTTTTATCAATTTTTTAACTTATTATCTTATGGTCTGTTGTTATAAATGTCTGCTAATATAAAGGGAAAGCTGCTGATCCCTAAATAGAAGTTATTTATTATTGTTACTGAGCTTAGCCGCTTTATTTTGTATAATGAAAATGCACACCAATGACAAGCAAGACACGAAAAGCAACAAAGTTTTGTATAGAAAAAAGTATTGCTTCTTATGTCTTGCTTGTCGTTGATGTGCATTTTCGTTACACAAAATAAATTGGTAAGACTTTGTTCTGAGCTATCGCGGGAACCGTTTGTTTGCCTCTTTTTTTGAGTTGTCGCGTTCTCCATTTTTTTTACAATAACAAATTTTTTGTTTTTTGTAACCTTATGAGTTGTCTTATGCATTGTAAGAAGTTTTATAGATAAACAAATTTAGCATTCTCTGTAAAAAACTCAAATTTTGTAATGTTTTAGCGTAACAGATTAGAGCAACGCATTTAAAATAGCTCTTGTCCTCCATCTCCATAAAGTATAAATAACCTACAGGTTTTACTGCAATAACATGATTTAAAAAACTGGTTTTTAAAATTTGTTTGGTTTCAATATCAACACCCACAGACAAGAAAAAAGGTCCTTTCCAAAATATTTTGAAACCACTCTTTGAAGTTTCCTTGTACAACTCCATTTTTTTATTCAAAAACATAATTTTTTCTATACAATTAACTACTAAACAATTAACTTAATTAGTATTACAATTTTTTTTTATATAGCATATCATGCTCTTGCAATCAGCTCTTTTTCATTTGCAAAGTTTTCCATAGTTTGTCTCAGTCAAAGCAAATGCGTTTCCTATTGGGTCATTGCATGGTCAAACAAAAACAAACATAAATAAATGCTTCATTTTTTCTTCTAATTTGTTATTATTTAAGTTTTGGTCATAAATATTTCTGCTAACGTTCATTGTCTCACCTGGTTATTGGAGCCTGAACTTGCTTAAGTCTCGTGATGTTTTAAAAACTGGAGCTGTATTCATTTAGTATGGAAAAGAAGAAAAAATAATACTTAAAAGCTATTTAGCATACCTAAAGACAAAAAAAAATTGGTATAATAAAAAGAATTCTTTGGAAAAAAAGAAAGTTATACTGAGACGATTCGAGTCAATCGAAACTGAAAGTAAAATAAGACAGTTCAATGCTTTAGTGTTTTCTAAAATTGGCCAACTATTATTATAGTCAACTCAATTTTGACTTGCTGTGATGCTATTTGAAGCCGAACAAAGTGTCAATATATGTATATACACAGTTTTTATTGTTTTACTTTTTTGCAATTCATTTATTGTTTTTTATTTTTAATAATTATCATTGTTGTTGTTAAGTATTTGATAATTTTATTAGGAAAACAACTGTTGCCGATGATTGTGTCAATGTAAAGTATTTTACTCGATGCATTTTTCTACTTCTTTTGTTATCTGGAAATATTTTGAATTCATTCTATAGAAGCTGTCACAGCTACTTTTTGGAATTTTGTTTT
Organism: Dichetophora obliterata; assembly: GCA_963920525.1. NCBI lineage: Eukaryota > Metazoa > Arthropoda > Insecta > Diptera > Sciomyzidae > Dichetophora > Dichetophora obliterata. The sequence goes on from OY986438.1 coordinate 166,787,114, forward strand.
TACTCAGACGTGAATGAGTCAAACGAGAACATAGATTGAGAACAAAGATTAGTGCAATAAGTGTATCAGTTTTGAATACAGTGAATACCCATTAAAAAAATAAAAAAATAAAAATTTGGGGTCAAATTTTTTGTATTTCACTCTTGTTGTAAACCAATTTTTAAAGGTTTATTAGATTACATTAAAATTATTTATGTTAACTTTGTCATTCCGTTTGTAACGCTCATAAGAAGACGTGGTGAGTATAGTAAAGCGTATATATTCTAGATCAAAATCACCTTCAGGGTCGATTAAGTCATGTCCGTCCATTTGTTTATCTGTAAATAGGATTATTGCCGCAATTTTTTAGCTATCGTAATGTAATTTGGTATATAACTCTGCTATATTAAAAAAAATTTTTAATTCGAAAATAAGCAAAATCGCATGAAAACAATGCCTACCTCCCATTCAAAGTGACTTAATCAAAACGGTAAAATCTTTAAAAATTCCAGAAAAATATATATAATTTTTTGAAATTTTCCACATAGGCTTTGGTCTCAAATATTCACCATATATTTGAAACTTGTCAAAATAAGATGATAATCACACCTACCTCCCATACAAAGTGACTATATGAAAACAAGTATAGGTTAACGGGGCGTGGCACTTCACATTCAACTCTAATACTTCAAACGAGATATCTTGCAACTTATAAAAGCTAAAGCCTTCAAATTGCAAAAAAAATGATTTTTATATGTGACATAGTAAAAGAGGGTGTGGCACCACCTTTACTACTAAAAAACAAAAACTTGATTACTCTGATACTAAGCATTACATTGACTTATTTTTTACCATATAATTGAACCTTGTCAAAATAGCAGGAAAACCACACCTACCTCCAGTACAAAGCGACTGTATGATTCCACAAAAATTAATTTAATGAATTAAATTTTTGCAAAGTGCTTAGAATTTGAAAATCTACTTTTAGTTTGAAATTTGGCAAAATCGTATAACGTATAACTCCGCCTACCTACCTCCCATACAAAATGATTTTATCAAAATAGTACCTATAATATAGTGGGGCGATTAGTATGGAAGGAAAAAAGTGTTAATGGGCTCGATCCAATACTAAGACAAAAATCTCAATGGTTTGGCTGTTATAGGCCAAATATCAAAAAAAAAAAAACGTGACAAACGTGACAAACGATACAATCCCAAGAATCAGAAACGCGAAGCGCCCATTAAGATGTTCAAATCGCCCCACCCTAACCTATAACCTTTATAAATTCCAGAAAATGTGTTTATTGACTGAAACATAATCTTTAATATTTTTAACGTATTCTGCATTTGATTTTTGGCAAAGTTGTATGCAAACCATGTCCATTTTCCATCAGGGTGCGGAAAAATTCGTTCGCAATCGATTAAAATACGATCTTATAGTTCGTTAATAGAAAAATTTAAAAGCAGACGAACGTACGCAATCGAAAAAGGAACGCTCTGCTTGCGTCGTTTTGTTATCGCTGATAAATTTGTGAGCTTTGTATTTTTTCGAACGAATTTTTCACACAACAACAAAAAGCAACAAACGTTCGTTTGGATTTGTTCATTAAAAATGAGCGTTTGAAGAAAAAATTCACAGACGTTCGTTTTTGTACGTGAAGTTATTAGACAAAATATAAGTTTGTTGTCGTATTTTTGTACACTTGCGAACATGAAAAGATGAAACCCAAATACAGATGTGAACTGTACAACGTAAAGTGTACAATGTACATTAGGGCGGGTCGATTTGTAGGGAGTGAAAAAGTTCACCAATTTCCCTATGATTTCCGTATTCTATGGATTATTCCATGAAAATTTGTCGAAGGAACCATACCTCTATCGTTAAAATCGAGTCCCCTACTTTTTGTTGGTAGATTTGTTCCCAAATTGACGTTCGTATGAAATATTACCTACACGTTCACATCCATAACTCAAAAACTATCGATCGGGTTTAATCGCCAGTAGGCGCGTTGGAAAGATGAGCTCATTTTGATCAATTTACAAAAAATCTCCAACATTGATCCAACGGTTCAAAAGTTACGGGCATTTTTGTCCAAATTTTGGACCATTTTTCAATTTTTTTCATGATTTTGTCCAAGAATATTACTTTCATGGCCATTTTTTTGGCTCAATCCATTATTTAATTCAATTTACAATTCAAAACGAAGAGTTTAAGCACAAATTTATCGAATTCGGTTGATTAATTCATGCGATATTGCTAAAACAAAATAACACATAAAACCAACTTTTTGATTTTTTTCCCTTTGTGTGCACCCTGTGAAAAAATATGCCAATAATGTAAAGCGCAAATCAGTCCAGTCGTAACGTAAGGTTCGTAAGCTTCGTAAGTCAAAAAAATTGCTCCAAAATTTGGACAAAAATGCCCGTAACTTTTGAACCGTTGAACCAATGTTGGAGATTTTTTTGTAAATTAATCAAAATGAGCTCAAAATGAGCTGTAGTCAGGTGGAATAGCAAAAAAGTTAGCTCACACAAAAGTTAATCATCGTCAAACAATTCAATTAACGCATCCTTCCCTTAATTCGTATTTCTACCACGTAATTGTAATAATTTGAAGGGTTTTGAGTTGTTTTGAGGTATTGTGGTATTTTGTAGTAATTTGAGGTATTTCGTGGTGTTTCGAGGTATTTTTTTCTCACAAAATAACATGGGAATTACCACATCCCACAATCGTTGAAAAATACCATAAGTGATATCTATCGTGCTTTTCTGTTAACATAGAAGGTGACTGGACATAACCCCAAGGTACATAATCCCAAATTACAAATTTTATCGTTTAATAAGCGGTTATAACACAAAATGGGGATTCAGACCACTTGGGACTATGTCCACTTTTAAAAGGTCATAATCTCGAGTAGTTCTATCAAATACTATATCTGAGTCGATATGCAATAACGCCTTAAGTCTGATTTCAAAGTTTAGATAAATCTTTCTTTAAATTTTTCAATCGCCATATATGTTAAATGGAAGTGTCTTTTGTTTTTGTGTCATAACTTTGGCTTTGGTCATGCTAAAAGCTCTAGATTTTGTGTTTATAGTGCTATAAGCGTAGAACACAGCTACATCAATAACTCAGATCTGTCGTAAGTCGAATTAAGCTATTAGTGCTTATCGACACAGATATAATGACAAAAATATTCGCCCTTGTACGGAATAGTGGAATGGTAATAACAACATCTACAAGGTCAAATTAATTTTTTTTTGATAAAATAATTTATCCTTGTACGGAAAAATGTTAATTCAACAGCAGCACAAACAGGGCTCGATGCTACTGAATTTTTCTTTGAACGATTAATTTTTATGAAAAACTAAAAACGAACGTTTGTTGCTTGTTATTTTTTTGTGAAAAATTCGATCGAAAAAATTTAAAACTGACAAATTTTTCAGAATTAAAATATACGACGCCAGCAGAGAGTTCCCCATTCGTTCGTGATAATTTTCGAGAACAAATTTATATGAGGAGAACAATAATTGAGAACAATCGTATTTCAAACGTTCTCCGCACCCTGTTTTCCATACGAAGTGACGTCAGCAATCTTTTAAAACAGGCATTTTGTAAATAATGCAATGGCCATTTCAGTCCTTGAAAGGACTTTGACCGAGATTCCATTGATTCGTTGTGTTGTGTGTGTTATTGAAATGTTTGAACACAAATGATCGAGAACAGGACCTACGAGTTTTATGCAGACTTAATAATTTATTAATATTAATTTAATTGAAAAAACATTCTGTTTCAGCTGGAAATTGAACCCGGGCTACCACGGTTCTTTAACTTACGGGCCACGCACTCTACCCAGCAGGCTACGGCAGCCACAAACATGCATTACTTAGAATTGGTTGTGGCGATATTGCAACTTCTATTAAGTCGAAGATAGTTCCTTACAATTTTTTAAAAATCATGAGAATTTACATTAAAAATTAATATTGGCATATTTTAATTACTTATTAGAATTATATTTGAGTTTAGTGCATAATGCCTAATGATTCGTGATAAAGAAGTAAACAAAGAGTACAACAAACAAATCTTTTTTAACCTTTGTTTTTGGAAAGTAGTAGAAAAACATTGCTTTGAAGGCGGCATACAGCACATAATTCTGTTTTGATTTAACAGAAGGTGTTCGTATAAGCTTATCAAAGTGAATGTACTGCAGAAACCACAGAAGACTACTGATGAGTTGATGTAGCTATCAACGAAACAGTCTGTCTAGTCTGATTGGTGGTTTGTTCTGCAAAGAACTTGTTGTTGCTTCGTGAACTTATTTGGCGTTAAGCTTAAATATAATTCTAAGAGGATAATAGGATAAAAAGATATATAAATACATTGTATATAAGAAATAATTGGTTACGTCATGTGCCCATTTACCACTGGGAAGAGACACACAGAGAGAGAGGGTGAAAGAAAGAGAGAGAATGAGAGAGTTGCACACTCGCCTACTCGTTTGTTAAGCCGCCCAGTGACGGTTGCCACCTTTAGTAGAAAAATATCATACTTGGGAATTTTTAATTGCCGTGGGAATTAAAAATTCCCATGGTATTTTTTAATTCAGCATGGTATTTTTTAATTCACGTGGAATTTTTTTTGGGAATTTTTAATTGCCGTGGGATTTAAAAATACCCATGGTATTTTTTGGGAAATTTTAAGTTTTAAGCATTTTTAATCAATATTTGCGCAAAACTTTGTTTCCTTACAGTTTTTAAATGTTATTTTTGCACAAATATCTCCGCACGCTTTTTCACACCTGGTTATATATTGAATGTGTTATAAACGCATCCAAATTAAAAAAAAGCGCACGCATCAATACATTGAACGTATTAAATTTAAATAAAATTACACTTAGAAACATAGCCTCGACGGATTTGGTCGCCGCTATTCTTCATGCAAAACGCTTATCACAAAAAAAAAAATTACAAGGTTGTATTTAACAAAAATCATTATAATTTGTTTAAAAATAATATGTACGACTTTAAACATAATGAACAAAATTAAGAAATCGACAGCTATATGTAAATACCAACCGCAGTCAAAATAATAGCAGTGCGTAAAACTAATTTATAAAAACTAAAATCAGACACAAAAATAATTATCAGGCATGTTCTGCATTCCACTTCCGAGTGAAAGTGAAAATAAATCTTAGTTGAATTTGACTTTTGGTGTTCTACATATTATTTTTTCTTTATGTATTTTATTTAATTTATTAATATAATCAATTGTATAACCAAAAAAGTTGTATATATGTTATGATACTGGACTTTATTTATGAACACCAAATATCGAATTCAAATTATTGATTTATTTTAACTTCCACTCTGAAGTGGAATGCAGAACATTTTTTCTTATGTATTCTTCTATTATTATTTATTTATATCTTTTACGGACTTTCTTAAAAACGCTTTAATTTTAATTTATTTATACGCTTTAATTTTAATTTATGCTATTTTTGAGCACAATTGTACATGTTTTATTTATTTAACTTGTAATATTTGTTTGTACTTGTAATATTTACATTTTTAATAAATTTTGTGGTATTTTTAATTCGTATGGTATTTTCTGTGGTATTTTATAATGCGTGGTATTTTTGTGGTATTTTTAAATACTTGTGGTATTTTTTGTGGTATTTTTTAATCCGTATGGTATATTCTGCGGTTTTTTTATTTGCGTGGTATTTTTGTGGTAATTTTAAATACTTGTGGTATTTTTGTGGTATTTTTTTAATAGCCATGGGATTTTTTTTTAGTATTTTGGTATGGTAATTGTTGTGGTAATTTTTTTTTGTTCTCGTGGGAAAAAGGTATTTTTTATGGGAATTTGAGCTGACAACCGTGGGCCCAGTGGTAAATGAACGCATGACGTAATCAATTTTTTCTTAAGAACAATGTAGCGAGGCCTCTGAATATGTCTACAATTCTCAATTACATTTGTTCGGACATGGCCACAAAAACACTTATGGCATTTACCTTACACAGTAAGCGACGATGGGAGTAGGTATGCACAAGATAGGAGAGAAAATAATATGACGCACAGAATTGGAGAGAACACAAATAAATATAACGAAAATCCCCTCTACGCCAACGAAAACGAAGAACACATAGAAAAGAAGCAAACAAAAGCAAATGACGCCACAAGTTATTTTCACAATTTTTTCAATTGAATGAACGAATTTGATACCTTTTATCTAGCATTTCAGAATTAATGTTTAATAATACTTAGTTATTTTATATATGAAATTTTTTCTGGTTTACAAATAATGATTAATAGTTTTCACAAACACAATTTACTGTAAAACTTTCAGTTAGAAAACACGATGTTGCTACACAGACGAACAAAGTCAAATTGTAGATTGAACAACGAAAAGAAAATAATAGGGGTATTCACGATTCAGTGTACTTGCCTGTGCAGTTGAGGACTTGAGCACTTGTGCATTTTACAAAAACAAAATGTACGTACGTCAAAAATCTGCACAAGTGCTTTTCTACTATTACCTTCAACTTGAAGACTTGAGCAGTTGTGCACTTGTGTGCATTAAAAAATGTTGAAAGCTTTGAAATGGTGACGGTGGTGTGTTCATGAAAACCTAGCTGTACAACTGCACAAGTGCTCAAGTCCTCAACTGCACAGGCAAGTGCACTGAATCGTGAATACCCCTAATGTGAGCACAAACAAGAAGTGAGCACAAACATGCTTTTTTCCCGCTTACAGTTCTGCATTACAATGTCATCACAGAACAATTTTTACAAGCGGTTGGGGGCACACATTAGCGATCATTTATAAAACTCATGCTCAAATTCTCTCTTTTTACGCTGGTTCGCGTGTGTGGCCTTTCGTCATTCAACAGTTAACCATAGAAATTTTTGTGGTTGAATTTTTGAGTGTCACTCAGGATCGTTAATGTGTACCCCGCTTTAGTCTGCTCACATCACAATATTTGCACGCAACCACACAGCGCACTCGCTTGCTAGTTAATCCCTCCAGGAAATGGAAACATTTCCGGATATAAACAGGAAAAATTCCATGGAATGTAGGAAGCATTCCCTTCTGTTGGACACTCCATTTCTTTTTTTACATAGCATGTCATCAAAGGGAAACATTCCTCTCCGCTGTGTTAAAAATGAATGTGGAAACATTCCTCTCCGCTGTTCTAAAAATTAATGTGGAAACATTCCTCTCTCTTGTTATGAAAATGCCCGGCCAGGATTCGAACCCGGGACCCCTGAGCGACAGTCAAGCGCGCTACTACTAGACTATCGAATTCTATAATGAGCGGCTAGGAAACAATAATATTTTCTGTTGTCATTGCTTGACAATAAGTAAAAGCTTACACATGCATTCTTAAAGAAGCGGTTTGGAAACAAGGCAAATACAAAACTACCCTTAAGCTTCCAAAAGATGCGGTGGGGAATGTTTCTTTAACACTTTGTAACGATCCGCCTTTCCCGGCGTCTATAGCTGGGATAACCTCAGTGGTTGTCCGGGGTCGCTCCAAAATTTATTTTAATTGTTCTATTTCCGGACACCAAATCACAAGTTTTAAATTTTCAATTGAGAATTATTTATTTTCAGGCTTTAATCTGATATTAACAATTCAATATATATTCTTATAATCTAAGTTTACAGTTAATTTGAGTTGATTAATCGAAAGATCCACAGACGACCTTTGCTTTCATACAGGACAAACTTTATATATATTTAAAATCTTGTAGTATTTGCTATATTGGTTACAATAAATGACAGGTTTATGAAAATAGTTGTGAATTTATTTACGCGAAGAGTTTAATTATTTTCTATAAATTTCTTCGAGCAGAATTTATTAACTTTATTCACGCAATAATTTTAAAAGTTTAATTATTAGATATAGCAAAAATTATAGTTATTTGACTGTTAATTTATTCAAACAGGATTTATGAAATTTGTTCACGCAATTATTTTCAGAATTTAAACACTTTGTTGGTATTGTCGATAAATTTAACTCCCTATTTATAGGGGGGGGTTTTAACACGATAAAATATATGAAATAGCACTTAATAATAATATAATAATAAAAATGAAAGAAAATATAAAGAAATAGATTTCATATCACCGAATCCGGCACAGGAGTGGGTTGATGATAGGTTCGGGTGTTTTTAGGTTGTTCAGCGATGATGATGTGGTCCGTGTCTCGTCGGTTGGTTCCGATAGCGCCAGTAAGTAAAATGGTGACCTTGTTTTGTCAAGGACAGAGTGACGTGCCTGTGTTTTCTGTGTTTTAGGTATCGGGATTAAGCAGGAAGGACCTCAATCCAGTATGGAAGAAGGACCTCCCCTGCGGAAAAGTGAGTTATTTCTCCCAGCCCGAGTAGGGCCCACGCACTGGTTGAAATAAAAGGATGGGAGGATGGGTGTTTGTTTGTAGCTCGAGTAATTTTAATACCACGATTACTACTTTTATTTTTCTTTGGGAACACTATGTGTGGGATAGGATCACTTCTCCACACAGAACACTTCACTCTGCACTCCACGTTTACTTGGTACACTCACCTTACACTGGGTCTACCTCACCAACACGTGCACGTTTGTAGAATCTTGTGACGTCCCTCTATACCGTGAGTTGAGCTCCTGATGATCCTTGGGACAATCTGATATCCTTTCGTCAGGTAACTCGGTCCGCAGCTGGCAGTACTTGACTTCTAGTTATATTGAAGTTACCGCTAGCTGTCCTATCACTGGGTTTTTTAGATTTTAAAATAGACTTCACAAATTTTGTTCTTTTCACGTTCACGTCTGACAAGCGACTCCCCGACTTGAGTCTCGGTTCGCTCTTATGTAGTCATCTCGACAAAATGTTGCTGCTTAGTGTTTCCAGCAGTCTCTTGTTTGCCGAGACATCGTCTGCTAGCTTCGGTTATGTTGCCCTCTCTGGCAACATTCCTGAGTCTGGAATTATCAACATGTTGCTTCCAGTGAAACATGTTGCTGGTTGTCCCATTCTCGTCGTTCCTACGTGATGTTGCAATAATTCGCTGCTCTCATCATGCTGCCCGTTCTTAGGGTCTTGTTGTCGTGTTCTATTGTCGTCATGTTGCTCATTTCTTGCTGGCATCGGTATTCTGAGTTACTTCGGCATTGTGTCGGTGACATTCTCTCAGCGGTACGAACCTTCTCGATTCTCGTATTCTCTCGGTGTCGTCATGTGCTTTGGTGCCAAGCGTCTCAATGGGGTCCCGTTATTAAATCGCCTGATGTTGCCTATGTGCGAGAAAAATACCAAAGAATTATTCACATTTATATATATGCGCATTTATATAACTGCGCAATTGATGGTCGCTATTTATGATTAACCCTGGAAACCCATTGGTGCGTCAAATGTTCATGTCATGGTTTGGTAGGGCCAACTGTCCCACTAGGGTAGGGTCGACATCTATGCTACTTTACTCATGACAGATTTAGGTGAATGATGTATTAGACTGTTCAAGCGGTAAGTATCGACATTAACTTAACTTTCCGACGCATGTTCATAAGTTTAAGTCATTATGGCCAAAACTGCCGGTAACAGCTCGTGACGTCGTTTTGGCGTATTTTCGCGATACAGTGGGTCGCAGTGGCAAATTAACCATGGTTAATTTGTCAATGCTCACCCAATGACTGACGTCACGAACTAAAGGTTACCAGAGTAATAGCTTCACGAAACTACCCTGACATTATTCTACCTATAGCTAGCCGAAATGAAAACAGAACCGCTTCCTCTAAATTCAATGTTTTTAATGTTTTCAATGAAATAATTACAAAAGACAAAAATAGAATCTATGGCGCCAGGCCCGAGGCAATCTGCGTGCGTCTTAATCTGACGTTCTCTCCCGGGGTTCGTTTACCCACAGGGATTTCCAGGTGTCTCCCAGCAGGTGCCTGCTCGGCGGTGTGCTGCTGCCTTGGCGGCTTTATCGCATTTTCGCGTGTTTTGGTGTTACACGGTGTGACCTCTGTAGCTCATGCCTAGGAGTAAAACATTAATTCGCATGTGGGCTAAATTTGGTACAAATTTAGTCCTTACAACTTTTAGATGGAAGCCTTCCGATTTTGCTTGGAGGGATAGTTTGCTCTATACACGCACACACACACAGCAATCTTACTGTTACGTGACGGTTTCTACCAATGATTTTGCTTTAAAGATCATTGCCCTCAAGTACCCAGATCAAGTATTTGCTTAGCAAATCTCAGTTCTTACCATCCTAATGTACCACCCTTATGTCAGAAAATTAAAGCACGTAAGAAATCATTAACCTTTTTCTAAAGAAGTATTTCGATTATTAGAACTGCTTTCGAAAGTATTTTTAATTTTTTTGCCGTAAGTAGGGTTTCCAATTTTTATTTTTCATCATAGCTTCGATATTTAGAGCCAGACCTTACAAGATGATATGACTATATTTGAGGAGACCTAATAAAAAAAAAATTAGTTATTCGAAATTACCTTAAAAAATTAATTTTTTTATTTTGGCTGTTAGTTGGATCGGTCTAGTGCACATGTATGTTCACATTTTGGCTAGAAATGTTTATGTGTTTGGCCACATAATTTGGTCTTTAAATTGTTACACTAAAAGTTCTGCCTGCTTAGAGTTTTTAAAATTTTTGACTAAATGGGCAATTCCAACTGACGTTACGTACGTTTTGTACGAAGAAAAAATAATAATGAAAATGTCTAATTTTTAAAAATACTTTTTTTATATATGCGTAGTAATTAAGTAGCACTATATTAAGTGAAAACAATTACAACAATCGACCCCAAGGAGTTAAAGATATAAGCAAAAATATGTGCTGGCGTTACGTTACAAAAAACGGAAATGATTTTTGACTTGGTTTACAAAATTTGCAAAACGCTCTGAATTGGCCAAGACTTTTTATATACAACTTTTTTAGAAGGGTTTGAAATAGCATAAGTTTATTTTCCAAGTGATCAAATTTAAAAATCTTCTCTAGTTTTATTTTATTAAGCTTTTTGATCTGGCGTTACGTTATCTAAATTTCCATTGCAGTTCAATTGGGTAATTAAGTAATAAGGTAATTAAGTAATTACGTAATTTAGTAATTAAAAAACAAAATTAATATAGTATCCTTTCCTTGCGTCAACCATTTTTTCATTATCTTTAGCCAATCCCAGCGAGGAAGTGAGCGCTCCATTAGTGCATCTGAAGCGCTCAAAAAAAAAAAGGAGAGCGCTTCATTCTCCTTGTGTATAGCGCATTTTTTAACAAAGTCATGTCATCAGATGTATGCGCTCCGCTCCCGCTTTAGAAAATATAAAATCGTAGCGAGAACCGAGCGCTTTGTTCTGCTTGTATTCAATATAAAAACGTAGCAAGAACCGAGCGCTTTGTGCTCCATGTAGTTGGGAGAAAAATGTAGCGAGAACCAAAGGGGTTTGTTTCCTTTATTAGTTCATATCGTCGGCCTAATTCTTATACGACGTAAGTCAAAATTATCTATTGCTTAGGAGGCAAAGAAAACTGTTTATTATTTGTTTGAAGTTCATACGATAATGTATTGTTTCAAACGTTCTACATCCCTTCTTTCATACAAATATTAAAAACTAAAAAAGGACATAAATTTGGTTTGGAAAAATTTACCTAAATCGCTAATAAACGTTCTTTTGCCCAGTTTTGACATATGTACATCCTATTATGCTTGGAGGAAAATCACTATGTCATTTTCAGTGGTCAGTTGTTGTCAATCAAATTGAAAATAACAACATGTTGACATTTTTTCTAACTTTGACAATATTGGAAAATTAAAAACCAATAAATTATTAAATGTTGTTTTATTAAGGTGATATTTCAGGTGATTAATTTTGGTGTTGTCATAAAAATGACATAGTGAAAACCAAGCATTAGAACTAGGGCGACAATATAATAAGGTATGATTTTTATGCATTTTATTTGATTTTTCATTTGATGAAGGAAAAACAAAAAACATGGTTACAAACGATTTGATGAATTTTACAGTTTTTTAAAATGATTTTTTTTTTACACTAATATCTAATACTTTTTTCAAGTACAACTTTATCGTTACATAAAGTGCTACAAATAAAGCGCTCTACAAACAGAACTATTTGCAAGGAGAATGAAGTGCTCTTTACGTGCATACAAGTAATGCGGATTGAAATTTTTTGCTGGGATGCCTTTAATTTTTACTTAAACAAAAATGTTTACGAGACATTTACTAAGCATTTACGAAAATGAAAAACTGCATTTGTAAAACAGTGCAGACGATTTGATCATCATGGTAAATGAATTTGTGTATAAAATACTTAAAGTGAAAAAAATTAAAATGTTTCTTTTAAAAAATATCATAAAATAATAAGTTTTTAATAAGTTTTAATTTTTTGGTCACGGTAAACTTTTCTGTTTAAAAGCCCACATATAATTTAAGTTTATGAACCTTTTTTGTATAACATAAAGCACATCAAAAGCAATGTTAAAAAATGTATTCCTAAGAAATGCTCTCGTTAGCAATTCTATTCGGTCTTCACTCTTGTCTAAAAAAATAAAAGCAAAACACAAAACCAAGCAAACTTTAGACTCTCCCCCGTAGAAAAATATATCCAAAAACAACAATACCTACTATCTTTACATTTTGCCGAATTTATCACGTACAGAAAATTAACAAGCATGCAAGATATACAACAACATTAATTTTACACTTTTGAACACTTTGAATAAATTTAAAATTTTTATTTCAAAGAACCCACAAGTTTTTTGAACCTTTACCGTGAACTTGATTTGCTTTTAAACGTTTTTTATTTATTTTCTCTGCCCCTTTTTTTCAACATTTTTAAGAACAAGTGTCGTTTTACACTTGTAAAAATTGTGTTTATTGTATCTTCTTCTTGTTTTCTGTCTGGAAATTGCATTACTTTGCAACTCAAGCATTTTCTTAGGGACAATAAATAACCTGCCCGCGCACTCAATTTGAACTACTGCGGTCTCGCTTGGCTACATGCGTAACTGATAGGGGACGGATGACGATCCGAGAAATCACAAAGATAGCGGAGAAAAAGAAAAGTTCTTGTTCAGTTTGAGTGCACAGTAAAATCTAAAATGCGGGGTTCTTAGCTAGAAGAAGGTACCTGTTAATTTAAGAAAATGAAGCTTATCAAAATGTTATTTTTTTGGTTTTACTCTAGTTCCTTTAATTCCAACATTAAGAATTTTATTTATTCTTTATAAATGAGCGGAAAAAGTATCAAAGCGAAAAGATTTTGAAGATACAACACCAAATATATGTGTTGTGGAACAGCATTTTTGACGGATAAACCGAAAAAAAAAACAAAATTAATGTTCGTAAATAATCACCATGCAATGCAAAGCTTTCCTTTCAAGAGTTGCTTGTAAATTTTATTATTAAAACATTTTTTACATATAACTTTACAGATTTGCTTTGCTGTTAAAATTTATTTTCTATATTAAAAAAAAAAAATTAAAATATTGCATTTCAGATTTGCTTTGCTATCAAAATTTTTTTTATGCATCCATTGTCAATGACCAATATTCACATATTTCTTGATAATTTAAGTAAAATAAATCGTTTATCAACCTACGCGTTGACTTGTGAGTTTTTTTTTATGAGCGTGCAATTTTTAAATAAATTTATTATTCTTTTGCATTGAAACTGCAAGAATTTATGTATGATAACAAGGTTGGGAATTAGAAAAATTTCAAAGATTAAAAGAAGAGCGAAACAAAAGAAGAATTCTCTAAACTAGTTGTTTCTTCCATTGCTTATAAAGTAAGCCAGCTGAAGAAAAATTCAAACTAGCACACGGAGAGAAAAACATTAAGCAATCTATGTTTGAACCAAGCAAATAGGCTTTCAGTTTATTTTGCTAGAATTGAGCAAATTTAAGTCACATGATATTAAGAAAAAAAATGTTTAATTCAAGAAAAATTTGCTTACAACTCTAGAATATTTTTTCTGTTATTTGCTTGAAATAAGAAAAATTTGCTTGATTCGTGTAAACAATCAGCTGAAAATTAGTATAATTTGCTTGATTTAAGAAATTTATTTTTCTTGAATTGAAAAAAATTTTGCTTGATTCAAGTGAACATTTTACTGAAAACTAGAATAATTTGTTTGATTTGAAAAATTTATTTTCCTTGGTATATTGTTTTTATAATTCTAAAAAATTATATAATATTTTTAGAATTATATTTAAGCTTAGTGCCAAATAAGCTCATAAAGCAACAGGTTGCAACGACAATAAGTAAGAAAACCACTAAGCAGACTAGACAGACTGTTTCGTTGATCGCTAAATCAACTCTTCTTCTGTGGTTTCTGCAGTTCATCCACATTGATAATCTTGTACGTAAAACTTCTGTTTAATAAAAACAGAATTCTTTGAACATTTTTTGTCTTTCAAACGAACGTTTTTCTACTGTTTTTCAAAAAGCAAAAGTTCGAAAAGTGACTGCTTCCTTGAATTGAGAAGAATTTGCTTGCTTCAAGTAAAGAATTTTCTTAATACTGGAATATTTTGTCTGAAAGATCAGCATATGCTTGATCCAATTAAGCGATTTGCTGAAAATGAGAATAATTTACTAGATTTGAGAAATTTGTTTTTTTAGAATTAGTTTTTAGAGAAGAATTAGCTTCATCCAAATAAAAAATTTTATCAATATTACAATGCTTTGATCCTTCTTTTTCTTATAAATAGAAGAATTTGCTTGATCCATGTTCTTGAAATGTTTGCTTGTTTTATAAGATTATTTTGTATCTGGTATCTAAAAATAGTATCATAAAGAGCTAGCGACATTTGCGGCAAAATTATTGCTTAATTCAATAATATTTTTAATAACCAACTCTACGTTTGCTTAAATTAAGAAAATAATTTCTTGATTTAAGTCTTGTTCCAGGCCCTAGAAACACGTATTTTATTTTTGTTTTCAGCAATCATTAATTTTACTAAATTTAAGAAAAACTTAACATTTTTTAAATCTATAAAACTATTTGCTTAATATAAGAATATTATTTTTCTTCGTGTATAGAAGTGATTTTTAACTTTGTTCTCAAAGTCCAATTTAGCAACACATGTATATATCATCAGCAAAAGCGTGGATAATAGCATATTTGCATTTGGAGATTTAGCAACTGGTATGACCGCAGCGACTTTCTCTAAGTCAGGAAACCGAAAACTAGTTATACAGTGATTAAGTATGTGGGCAATCCTGCCAAAAGTGCCCTTCTTCAATTGAAAAATGTAAAAATAAAACTTGAAGCTAGAATTATGGTTTCTTGACACTATTTGACTCCAAAGTAAGTTATTATAACTTTAGGCCACACGGTGTGACGTCATGAAAATGATTTGTAAGCAGCTTGTGTGGTTTTGAGTGGTTACAGGAATGACAAATCGTCTTTATTTGGAGATCACAGCATCAGAGAAAACTAAAACACTTTTCCGCATGTGTTTATCATATATTTGATAACTACTTTAATGTGTTATACTCACTTTCGTTTTAGTCTATCAATAACTGAATACGCAGTTGGTTACAGAAATGACACTTTTTTTGGTTTAAATATTAGGTCTGTTTCCGAACTCACACTGTGTGACTTGTGAGTCGCTATTTTCTGTTTCCGTACTTTTTGTGTAAGAAATGGGAGAAGAAGAACAAGCATAAAATCGCTCTCTCGAGCACAGAATGTGCACAGAGCGTGCTAGAATTCAAAACTTCGAGTAAATTAAGATCGATCGTTTGTTTATGTTTTTCAGAAATATTCACAAATTGTGCTGCTAAAAATAAATTTACAAAGTGCAGTTTCTTTTGATCTTCCAATTTTTAGCTATAAATAAATTATTTAAAGTAATTTTATTATTTAAAACATAGCTTAAAAGATTTTATAGCTTAAAAAAATTTACTTCACAAACAATTTCAATTGGCGCTATTTACGTTTGACTCGTCTGCTGTCAGAATCAGCTGTTTTGTGCTCGAAACTTGCTAGAAGCTGTTTCCGTACTTTTGTTAATATTCTCAAATTTCATTTTTACTCTCTCAGTCTCTCAGTTCGAGCTTACCAGAAGTTACACAAATCTTACACAGTGTAGAGTACGGAAACAGACCTATTATTTATATAACAAATAAGTATAATTGTGAGCTTCAGCTTCGCACTCAATAACTACTTTAATGTGTTATACTCAATTTCGTTTTAGTCTATCACTAACAGAATACGCAGTTGGTTACAGGAATGACAACTTCTTTTGGTTTAAATATTAATAATATAACAAATAAGTTTAATTGTGCACTTGAGCTTCGCACTCAATAACTACCCTGTAGAAAAATCAACTAATTTAAAAGTGGTTGGAAAAGTAGTTTTTTGTCAACCACAACCAGTTGAAATTCTGACTTTTTTCCATAGAACGAACTTACATATTTTGTACGGTGATGTCCGCTAAATAAGTCAATTGACTTTCATCTGCATATGTTTCCAACTACTTGTTAAACTAGTTGAATTTAAGTTATTTTTTAAGCTACTTTGAAATAAATCAATTGAAAACCTTATATATTTTCAACTACTTGTTAAATTAGTAAAATATAAATTATTTTTTTTAATTACTTCAAAATAAATCAGTTGAAAACTAGTTAATATTCCACTTACCGAAGATGAATTTAAAAGCATAAAAATTTTAAATTTCTATACATCAAAGAGATCATTTATTTTATTGTTTTGAAAAAAAAAATAAATACATAAATTTATATTAGTGAAAGAATAAAGTTTATAACATTTGACGAATTAGCATGGTTAAATATATACAAACTTGTAATCTAATAAAAATTTGCAATAAAAACGTGTCAAAATCAGAGTAGTTGCCGCCTTAATATAATTCAAAGTAGTTTTTAAGCCACTTGTTTTGAAGTAGTTTTTCAAATACTTCATATATAATGCAATAAAAACTATTCAAAATTTAACTGGATGCCGCCTTAATACAATTCAAAGTAGTTCATAAACTTGTTTATTTTAAATTCGTTTTTTAATTAGTAGTTTTGTTTAAAAACAAGCTAGTTTGTTCCTATAGGGTACATACTTTAATGCGTTATATTCAATTTAGTCTTAGTTTATCACTAACAGAATGCGCAGTTGGTTACAGGAATGACACTTTCTTTTGGTTTAAATATTAATAATATAACAAATAAGTTAAATTTTGCACTTGAGCTTCGCACTTAAAACCACTATATAGGTAGTGTAAAAAGCCACACTGAGAAGGAACTTAAACGATACTTGTCTCTCAGTTTTGCTTACTAAAAGTGAGAAATTTAAAAAGTGCTAAAATCGAGGGGAAAAAGTTTGTAGAAGAAACATATTTTGAAATTTTTTTTATAATTATTAAAAATGGCAAAAAATGCACTCGGTATACGAAATATATTTTGACCTTGTCATCTAGAACATGTAGAAATAAAAATGGCGGAAGCTACACTCTTTGAATTATTATTATTTTGATCGAGAACAAGTTACAGGAATGACATTTTAGGGCTATTTTGGACATTTCCACATGCAAAATTAAAAACTTTTTAAGAAGGCTTGACACTTTTAAAGTAACAAAATTTTTTTTTTATCACACAAAACTGCTGTTTTATTATCAAAGGACATGTAATTGGGCACTTTTGGCGGAATTGCCCATATGAGCGAAGGGCCCTAAGATAAAATTATTCACAAATTTAAGACACTTAATGGGCATTTCAACATTTATACTGCATTGAAACTAACTTTATACAATCAGCAACATAAACTTCAGTGATAAGTTGAAATCCAAAGGAGGGAAATGCAAAATTACTTGTTTGTACTGAAAACTCACCACTACAAGATTTGATGGAATTGGAACTTCCATTTGACAAAAAGAATTTATTAAGCAAGTTAGGACACGCACTAGGTTTTTTTGCTAAAAACTGTGTATTTTTTTAAAATTTGCCATTTAGTTTCGATCTTAATCCAAAGTTCAACTTAAAGCTATATAAAGTAGCATTTTCTTCCTAAACAAGTTTTCATTTGGTATAGCTTCTTCCATTTAGAATAGAGTTTATTTCTAGTTCTAATAATGACAATACACGATTAGAAATCCAAGGACACGAACTATTGGACACTTGAATTGAACGTAGCGGAACATGACGATCAAAGAAAAAACTTAATTTATTCATTAATACTCTAAGCTTGTCGCCCACAGAGGCATTCTACCACATTCCAGATAATTTATAAGTTTAGGCAGAAAGATCAATTGTTTTGTAGTCTCGATATGAGAAGCTGACCTGGGACGATCTTTCAATACTCATTTTTTAACTGAAAATTATTAGGTTATGGTAAGACATGAAATCGATTTGGTCAAATTTTAAGAAATAAAGACTATCAGAAACTGTGTTCACAATCGTGGCATTCGTCATATTTTAAACCACTTTATGATAACAAATAGTAAAAGTTGTCAGTAGCAGAGTTTTTCTGCAATAATTTTTAATTTTTTTCAATTTCAATTTAATTTATTCATCCAATATTTCTTTAAACAGTGTTTATATACATATAATATTTATGAGATCTATCAGAGATATTACATCAAATTTAACTTATGTCTAATCAGATTAACGTTAAAATTTATACATCAGTAAAAACTTCTTAAAGGTAAAAAATGGGATAAAACACCTTTATTTGAAAGAAAAAAAAGTCAAACAATAACTGAAAAAGTAGTTGCATATAGTTAGATTATTTTTTAAAAAATAATCAGCTACATAACAAGATCCTTCATATTTGGTAAATTTTATGTGTACATAGTTACAAATTATGTTGTTTCTAAGCAATCTCTTAATATAGCATAAGAAGAGTTCAAAATTCTGGTAAAATAATTATGATTTTGTCTTCGGATTAAATCTGTGAACAATTCATTTGGCATTTTGCAGATTTGTACCATACAGGAGAAGCATACGACAAAATTGGTCTTATGACACATTTGAACAGTAAGTTTTTGTTTTGAGAATTTAGATTTGAGCGTCTGTTTAACATAGGCCATAGTGCTCTGAATGATCTTCAGAAACTATGCTCACAATCATGATAGTCGTCACATTTAAACTACTTTATGAAAACAAATAGTAAAAATTGTCAGTAGCAGAGTTTTTCCGCAATAATTTTATATTTATATTAGAAAAAATTGCAATCAAAAATTTTTGTACAAATCCCACAGTGAATTTTCCCCACAACAAAACAAAAGAATTTCTTGTGTCAGAGTTTCAGAAAAGCTTAACTCAGGGAAAAGATTTTATTAGAAAAGGGCAAAAATAACACTTTCAAAACAGAAAAAAAACAAAACAAAATATCCTGTTGCTCGGCTGATAGCAGAATATCTCTTTGGACATGCCATTTCCCAAACCATTACAGGCATGGTAAAGCAGGACAGGAGAATTGTAAAGCCCATGGTAATGCACG
This sequence comes from Dichetophora obliterata, assembly GCA_963920525.1. Classification (NCBI taxonomy): domain Eukaryota; kingdom Metazoa; phylum Arthropoda; class Insecta; order Diptera; family Sciomyzidae; genus Dichetophora; species Dichetophora obliterata. Next base: position 166,806,570 of record OY986438.1, read on the forward strand.
TTGGGTCTATTCGCCCCTGTCAATGGCATCGATGTGTTAAAAGGATGTACAAGATACGAGGCGAGGGAATGCCCCTATTGCTGAGGGTATGTGAATTCTCAAACCAAGTAGTTGGTCCAAGTTTCAACTTGGAATAACTGGGTATTTATTTTGTGAATGAAATTGATATTGTGAAGTTAAATTGAAACATTTTTTGAAAATTTTATTTTGCCTTTCAAAAAATATCATTCAGATAATTTTTCAATTTATATATTTTTCATTTTATGATGAAAATGACTTTTTGAAAAAAAAGTGGTGTGGTCGGGGGATCCCATTTCTTGTTCTTCAACTTCGAATGTAATTTAAAATAAATTCTGTATATATTTAATTTTTTTATTATTTTTTAATTTATGTAACTTTTGCAAGGCAAATAATGTAATTGAACAATAAAATGAAAAAGTTTAATTTAATATTTTAAGAAAACGAATTTATTTATTGCAAGTCAAGATATAAAAATCTTACGAGAGATGAAAATAGGCAGAAATCGTTGCCAGGGATGTTCGTTTCATGACGTTACAAGTCGTTGAGCATTCATCATATATCTCGTATGGAGCTTGAATTGACTGAAAAGTTGGATTGAAAACTGAATTGACTTAAGAGTATACAAACAAAAAATACATTTTTAGGGTCCACCCTAGTGTCCAAATTTTTTTAATTTCTAACATCAGAGTATCAGTAACACAAAGAGTATAAAGCAAAAAAACACATTTTTATGGTTCACCCTACAGTCAAAATTTATTTTTAAATTAAACCATCATATTCAAAATCAGCGACCAGCTGGTATAAAGACGACAAAGAATATAAAGCAAAAAAAAACAACATTTTTATGGTACACCCTAGTGGCAATAAAAACTTTTTTAAATTCTAACATCAGATTCGAAATCAGCTACCCCTTAATACTGCCAGGACACATACAAAGAGTATAAAATAAAAAACACATTTTCAGAGTGCACCCTAAAGTCAAAAAACTTTTTTAAATTCTTACATCAGATTCGAAATCAGTGATCTAATTCAAATTCGAAATCAGCATATCTACAAAGAGTATAAAACCCAAGAACGCATTTTTAGGGTCCACCCTAGTAGCAATATTCTTACATCAAGTTCAAAATCAGAGGCCCCTTAATACTGCCAGCACAAGAATTATATATTCAAGATTCCGCCTTGCGCATGTCCGCTCTCTTGTGAGCACGTGCATGTGACGTCAGAAGTGCAAGAGAAAAGAGAGTCAAACTGACTGAAAAAACGTAGTAAACAATTTTTAATAGGGGTTATCGATTTAAAAATCTCCTCATTTTTTTATAAAATCTTGGTTTTTTAAAAAAAATAATTTTAAATCAAAAACAAGACTTGCACAGAAAAATTTTTAATATTTTTCATTACAATCTTTGATAAAAATTTTATATCTTATTGGGGTGTTAACTTCCGTGTTGACCCCATCACAAAAAAATAGCTATGTTTTTAGATTTATTTTGAGAGCAGTTTGACTGTTTCTTTGTGTGTATTTCGTTTGTTTCCCAATTAGCCAATCAGATTCATTTGCTTAGTTTCGTTTGTTGTTTATGTGATTTTTTTGTTTGAATGTATTTTCACTTATGACGTAGACCTGCGCAGTAGATTGCCATTTCTGCGCACTTAAGGCGTGATCTTCTTTATACTGTTCTTGCTGCCAGCACATATACAAAGAGTATAAGACAAAAAAGCACATTTTTGTTTTCAGTTAGTCTGCTCGAATCTCAATACTTGCACGCACACACTCAGTGCACTGGCCCGCTAGTTTGTAGTCTACTCGATTCATGCACGCATACACTCACAGCAATCTCATTGTTACGTGACGGTTTCTACTAAATCACACCAACTTCGTTCCAAAAATCATCAAGTTTATAAAGTTTAAATCAAATAAATGATTTCTGCAGTTTTGCTTAAGTTAATCAAACTTTTTTATAATCGTTTTTAAAAGATAATTTTTTTAATTGGAAGGTTTCAAGAATATTAAAAAAAGTCTTGTACGCCTTCAATTTTTTAATTTCGGGATCCCGAAAGAAAAATCCCGAAACTCAACGAGGCTGAAATCGTTCGGTATCAATTGACTTCCCTAATGGGTATGTATCATGTGATGGATGGTATGATGGTATCATGTGATAGTGGTAGGGTAGGTATATTCATATTACCGTTAATTTATTCATTAAAACCAACAATTTATAGATAAACTTTGGTAAATTTTCTTAAATGATTCCTTTCTAATATAAGTAGAAAGGCCTTGCGCTGGGCTATATCCCAAGGAAATGGAGAAGGGCGATAGTCACCTTCATACCAAAAGTAGGGAAAATAGACTACACGCTACCAAAGTCGTTTAGACCCATTAGCCTTACCTCATTTGTACTTAAAACAATGGAAAAGGTAATAGATAACTATATAAGAACTGAGATTCTGGAGAAGGCACCAATGCACCCCTGTCAACACGCGTATAGGGCGGGCAGGTCTACAGAATCTGCTCTATACCAGTTGACTAGCAACATCCAGTCAGCTTTCAAAAACAAAGAAACCGTACTCTGTGCCTTTCTAGACATAGAGGGAGCCTTTGATAATACTTCTCACGAGGCTGTGAAGAAGTCTTTACACAAAAAAGGAGTAAATGATACGCTCAGCAGATGGATATGCCAAATGCTTAGCACTAGAACTGCAGAAACAAAAGTGGGCAACACCACTATAAGAATCAAAACAACAAAAGGCTGCCCACAAGGCGGAGTCCTTTCTCCACTGCTGTGGAGTCTTGTTGTGGACGAATTATTAACGATGCTAACCGAGAATGGCATAAAATGTCAGGGTTACGCAGACGACATCGCCTTAATAGCGAGAGGGAAGTTCGAGGATACACTCTGTAACCTGATACAGAGAGGACTGTCAGTAACAAAGGAGTGGTGCAACACAGTGGGATTAAGTATCAACCCAGCGAAAACCACCATAGTACCTTTCACTAACAAAAGAAGCCTGCCAAACCTCCGAACAATGAGAATGGATGGCACTGAAATTCCCTTCAAAGGAGAAGTAAAGTATCTGGGACTTACACTAGATTCAAAGCTTCTCTGGAGAAGACATGCAGAGGTAACTATAAACAAAGCAACGCGAGCACTCATGGTATGTAGGAGCCTAGCCGGGAAAAGCTGGGGTTGTAACCCAACAATTCTCCGCTGGATGTATACCATGATGGTGAGACCCATCCTCACCTATGGTGCAATAGCATGGGCTGAGAGAACCAAGCTAACCACAATGAGGAATATGCTAACAAGGGTGCAGAGACTGGCCTGTGTATGCATCACAGGGGCCATGAGGACATGCCCTACAGCAGCACTAGAAGTAATTCTGGACCTAACACCCTTACACCTTGTCATAGAGGGAGTAGCCAAGCGAACTCTGTTGTGCATTGCAAAAGAGGGGACAGGTTTAGGTAAAACTATCAGCAGTAGAGAGAAGGAGGACATTGCAAAGCACACTCCCTACATCGATCTACCAAGAGACGATATAGTAAAAAGGTATAACTTCGAAAAACACTTCGGAATTAAGCTTAGTACCAAGAAAGAGTGGGACAGCGAGATGATATCGCAAGTCAAGAAACCACACAGTATAGCATGGTATACAGATGGGTCCAAGACATTGGAAGGTATAGGCGCAGGGGTGTACGGGCCAAGAACCAAGCACTTTGAACCTATGGGGACAACACCCAGTATCTTCCAAGCGGAGATCCTAGCAATACAGCTGTGTGCACAATTCAATCTGGACCGTAAATACAAAGGTCAGGATATAGTTGTGATGTCAGACAGCCAAGCAGCAATCAAAGCATTAGTCTCCTGTGAGATATCATCGAGAATAACATGGGAATGCCTAACAAAACTCAACGAACTAGGCAAGAATAACACTGTTACTATACTTTGGGTCCCAGGACACAAAGGAATACAGGGTAACGAAGAAGCCGATGGACTAGCACGACAGGGTGCAGCCACAAAATTTATAGGGCCAGAACCATTCTGCGGATTGGGCACACATTCTATAAAAGAAGAACTAAGAAGGGAGGAGAGGCATAAACGATCAAACCTTTGGAAAAGCCTCCCAAAGCTAAGACAATCCAAATTGCTCCTCAGAGATTTTAACACTCGGAGAGCAAAATTGTGCATAAGCTTAGGCAAACCGAATCTTAGGATTCTAACGGGGTTCCTTACAGGACACTGTAAACTCAAATACCACCTGATGAAATTGGGCATAGAGACCGATAGTAACTGCCGTTTCTGTGAAGAAGCAGAGGAGACTCCAATACACCTACTTACAAACTGCGACGCCGTGGCTCGCAGACGTAAACTAGCACTGGGGAATTATGAGCTGAGTCTAGAGCAGGTTTCATCCCTTGAACCTAAGAATATTCTCAAATTCATTAGAGAAATAGGGCTGGATGAAATTCTGTAATCCGCAAACCCAGCGGAGCTTTGAGAAGGAGGTACAATAGATCTCATTTAGGTCGCAGTACGCATCTCCACCACACAACATTAACATTAACATTCTAATATAAGTAAAGATATTGGGCCTTACCAATAATCATTTTAATGTCGACACTAAATTTAGTGTGAGGTTTTCTGAGATTATTTCAATAGAATTTGTGGTCAAAAAGCTTACACTAAATTTGGAGTCGACAGTAAAATGACTATTGGTAAGGCCCATTGATTATAAATTGAATACAACAATTCTTTAGAATGATTCTATTATTCAGGAAAGAGACTCATTTACTTTAGTACTAGGAATGAGAGTGTATTATATATAAACATGACGCGGAAGAATTGAAAGTTATATCTGTTGTATTAAGTCGAACTACCCAAATTTAGTTGTTTTTTTAATAGAAATTGATATCCTTGAAAGAGATAATTAAAAACTCTATTTTAATTATGTGTCTTCAAACCATTTAAAATGGGTTTCGCTTTTTAAATCGATACATGGCGCCAAAAGTCATTTCCACTTTGAGTTTTAAAGTCAGTCTGCCAGGCTTTGTTTATTATTTCTCTCAAAAGTCTGTTGTATTCGTTACAGTCATAAACATAAGTATGACAGACAAGTGCAAATAATGTTATTCACTCGGAGACAGACAACAATACATTAATAGACATGAATGTCTATTAGTTCATGGCGACAGACGAGTGGAAATGTGTCGCCGTCATGTCAACTGCAACATTTATAAGTTATATGTATGTATCTTTATAGTATGTAGATATTTGTTCAAGCTCAAATGTGAAGCAACAGTTTAGAACGATTTAATAAAAAGTGTCATGTAAAAAAACTATTACGATCTTTGTGAGTTTCAAGTCTCAAGTTAGGCTGTTTACAGATCACGCGAGTGTGTGAAGAATTCTTGTTAAAATGTGCAGCATACCAGACCGATAACAATGACGGCAAAAGAAACATTTTATCATTAACTCATCAAAGATAAGTTATCTGCAGCAAGAAAGCGAACTGGAAAGCAAACAGTCGCAATAAAATTGAAAACAGTAATAATTACTGACTTAAATTACACAATTTGAAATGCTGGAAATGCATATAGATACATACATTTTTTTATCTAGCTTTGCCAAATTAAAAAATGAAAATGAGAAAGTACATTTTTCTAGAGAACTGAGAAGCGCCAACAAGAAACTCCAAAAAGGCACTAAGAATAAAAATGATTAAAACGATAAAAATAGCTATACATTCATTGCGAAAATATGTCAGTTAAAGATAATAAAAATTATCAGGTTTTCTCTGAGTCATTCTCAAGAACAAAAGACAAAACATCTTCATATCTGACAATAAGATAATTTTTGCCATTGCTTCCTTATAGTAAATAAATACTTTGAATTATTTGTATTCATAGTTTTATAAAAAGCGTTTGCATCGGGGACTAAAATTATTGCTATAAAGCGATTACCTCGAAATCATGCAAATTTTTAATGTTGTTTTTCAAATGTCAGCTAGTCTGTGTAGTGTTGTGATATGGCAGAAAAATAAATTATCCGCCAAACAATCAAAATAAAAAATAAACTTTGTTCCGGCACCGTTTAAAATTTCTCGATAAGAAAAATATTTGTTTAGTTACAATGATTAAAAGCATGCGATGTTTTAATGAAAAAACATGGAAAGTTTTTAGTAGAATATATTTTTTTTTAATACAAACAAGAAATTCACTTTCAGAAACGGCTTAAAAACCTGAGTTGTTCAGGTCAAATCTTGTTCTGGTATCAAGTCAGAAATCTGTCTGAATTAAAATTTTGAAAAAATCAGTCAAAATAAAGAAATTCCATTAAAAAAAAAGGTATAAAATGAAAGTAAAAATTACATTCATCATGCACACAATTTTCAAGACTTGAATACGATATAATAAATTTAACTTTAAAACGTTTATCCAAATACCGAAATTCTACTTGGCATTCAGAAAACATAAATTAAAATAAAAAAAACATCAACTGAAATTCAGATAATATCAACTGAGTCAATAAAACAAAAATTCTTAAGAAACTCAATCGTTAACAGAAATATAAATAAAGTGTAGCAGTTTAAACAAAAACAAAAATTATATGAAAAATATCGTCGACGGATTTCAATAAAAACAGGTTAAAAGCAACTGTCGTTTAGCAAATATACCTGCATTAACTTGCGTAATCATAGTTAATACAGTTATAGATACAGATTGTTTGTAGAGCTACGAAACTGTACATTTTTAAAAGAAATATCTCGAACAAAATTAAAGATATTCGTAAAACAAATCAATTTCAAGCCACGAGAAATTCATATGGTTTTAATTTTAGTCCTAGTTTAAGCTTAAGCTTTAGTTTAAAATAAAATTATAGTCATAGTAATAGTTATAGTTGTAGTTATAGATATAGTTATAGTTATAGTTATAGTTATAGTTATAGTTATAGTTATAGTTATAGTTATAGTTATAGTTATAGTTATAGTTATAGTTATAGTTATAGTTATAGTTATAGTTATAGTTATAGTTATAGTTATAGTTATAGTTATAGTTATAGTTATAGTTATAGTTATAGTTATAGTTATAGTTATAGTTATAGTTATAGTTATAGTTATAGTTATAGTTATAGTTATAGTTATAGTTATAGTTATAGTTATAGTTATAGTTATAGTTATAGTTATAGTTATAGTTATAGTTATAGTTATAGTTATAGTTATAGTTATAGTTATAGTTATAGTTATAGTTATAGTTATAGTTATAGTTATAGTTATAGTTATAGTTATAGTTATAGTTATAGTTATAGTTATAGTTATAGTTATAGTTATAGTTATAGTTATAGTTATAGTTATAGTTATAGTTATAGTTATAGTTATAGTTATAGTTATAGTTATAGTTATAGTTATAGTTATAGTTATAGTTATAGTTATAGTTATAGTTATAGTTATAGTTATAGTTATAGTTATAGTTATAGTTATAGTTATAGTTATAGTTATAGTTATAGTTATAGTTATAGTTATAGTTATAGTTATAGTTATAGTTATAGTTATAGTTATAGTTATAGTTATAGTTATAGTTATAGTTATAGTTATAGTTATAGTTATAGTTATAGTTATAGTTATAGTTATAGTTATAGTTATAGTTATAGTTATAGTTATAGTTATAGTTATAGTTATAGTTATAGTTATAGTTATAGTTATAGTTATAGTTATAGTTATAGTTATAGTTATAGTTATAGTTATAGTTATAGTTATAGTTATAGTTATAGTTATAGTTATAGTTATAGTTATAGTTATAGTTATAGTTATAGTTATAGTTATAGTTATAGTTATAGTTATAGTTATAGTTATAGTTATAGTTATAGTTATAGTTATAGTTATAGTTATAGTTATAGTTATAGTTATAGTTATAGTTATAGTTATAGTTATAGTTATAGTTATAGTTATAGTTATAGTTATAGTTATAGTTATAGTTATAGTTATAGTTATAGTTATAGTTATAGTTATAGTTATAGTTATAGTTATAGTTATAGTTATAGTTATAGTTATAGTTATAGTTATAGTTATAGTTATAGTTATAGTTATAGTTATAGTTATAGTTATAGTTATAGTTATAGTTATAGTTATAGTTATAGTTATAGTTATAGTTATAGTTATAGTTATAGTTATAGTTATAGTTATGGTTATAGTTATAGTTATAGTTATAGTTGTAATTGTAATTGTAGTTGTAGTTGTAGTTGCAGTTGTAGTTGTAGTTGTAGTTGCAGTTTAAATCATACTTAATTTTAAATACAAATTCTAGTTGTTTGATAGTTTAAAATAGTTTTTTAAAAATCTAGTGATTTTTTCCTTTTCATATTGAAAAAACGTTGTTGTTGTTTCTTTGGAAAGATTCGTTAGAATAATTAATTGTTCTAACTTTGACCTAAAATCTCAATAAACGATTTTAAACTATCAAACAACTGGAATTTGTATTTAATTCATATAAATTCAACATAATAAATAATAGCAAATATTTAGCAAATATCTTTAATAAGGGATCGTTAAGGATATGATTTTTATTAAAAAAAATTATCATACCATAATTGTTATTTTCTAATATCCTTTTTTCGATGTGGTTTAATCAGGAGTGGTGTATTTTTTCAATCATAAAATTTATAGTGTTTAAATACAAGTGTTTCCAAATACAAAATACAATTTCAGAATTCGACTTTTTCTTCTAGTTATTGTTGAATTTTTCCCTTATATTTTTCTATGTACATTACAATTGTTTTTTTAATCCTGGTCTGAATTTGTAATTATGATTTCAACTTTGTGCTGTCTTATAATCTTTTGAGAGTTTTTGAATATTTTAAGTATGATTAAGGATTAAGTTTCGATTTCTATTTAAAAAAAAATAATATGCAATTGTTTTTGCTAAAACGCAGAAATTAAGAAAAAAGTTAGTAACGGTCCTTGCTTTGAATGCAGATAAATGCCATTATTTTAAAATTTTGACATTTTGGGATTCCGAAAAATCCCGGGATTCACCAAAACCCTTCGGGATTGAAAGCCATAGTACCTACACATAATTGACAAATATTTTTTCTTACAATTCAAGTGTTTTTATGGGACTTTAAATTAGTAGCTATCTCAAATGCTTCTTTTAGCAATTTCTTTTTTGTTTTTTAAAATTGTTTATATACATGTCAAAATATCACATGAAAGATATTGAGTAAATATTTTTCTTTTTAACTAATTTCAGTGCTTAAAAAATGTGGTTAAATAATAAATCAACATTATTGACAAGACGAAAAGAGAACGGCGTTCTCCTCTTTTTCAATTATATTTTTAAGGCATTTTGCAAACCTTTAAATATCATATACTTTGAATATTAAAAAAAAAAAATAAGGAATCACAAAGTCTTGAGAATGATCTCTCTCCAATGCGGCAAACAGTTTCTTCTGATATAAAAATAAAATGACTGCAAAAAAAGTTTTATTAATATTAATAAATATTCAACGAAAACCATTTTTATTTAAACGAAAAAACAAAACAAGAATGAAATATATCGAAAAACTTAAACAAACGTTATTATATAAATGATGACAAATAAGTTAGTCTTATTTAACCCTCTGCGACGGACGTGCCCTCATTTTCACAATCATCCAGACACCCACCATGTTTTACATCCCTTTTTTTAACTATTCTATTTTTAAGTTAAGAGTGTGCATTATGGCTTAAAATTACTAATATATAAAATTAAATAGACTTATAAAATTAAATAACATGTATTGATATGACATCAATCATCATCAAACGACTCAATACAAGTTTTTAGATTTTTTGGTTTCTGTCATACTACCACGTTAGTCGCAGAGGGTTAAAAGATTATAAAATTCAGTTACAATTCACAAAATTTAGTGAGAACATGATAAAAAAAAAACCAATAAAGTCATCGCTTGGGCAAGTTTTAAGCAGCGGGCAGGTAAAAATTCTTAGTATTTTTGTGATTCTTTTAATTAAAAGGTTTATTTCTTAAGAAAATCTCAACTTTATGAGACTATCTCATCGCGAATTTTAAGAATTAGAATCTTTTCAATTATTCGAACCGGTTCAAAGCTTCTTCGAACCACGACATGAGAAACTGTTCAAACATGAATAATCTTTTAATGGTATCATGCATCATAATAAAAACGTTAATACTTATCTCCTACAATTTCTCTCTTTGATGCTCATTACAGAAGACGTCTGCTGATCAGTCAGCTACACTAACAGCGTTAGATCAAGCCATTAACGACCAACATCATACGCAACAGCGTTTCGCGTCACAGCGAAAACATAGAAGACGCTTGGGCGCAGACCCAACGCGCGACGATCTGAGAATCATGCAGCAAACATATAAAACGAGAACCAGTGACGCAGCGCTTGCCGATCACTTAAGGCAGATTCAAAAGAGTGGCGCTAGCAGAACGAATTATAACCTAGAATCAACACAACCAACAACACCGACGGCATTCCACACAACCACAAGCATCACACCGACACCATCTCAAACAATGACAGATATTTATGTAATAGGAGGCGGGAATAGCAGCAATCCGCCAACAATGGAGCGCAAACAACGCCACCGTCTGTCTTGGGTGAATATGCGTCGAAATGGTGATTTGGCTGCGGCAGTGACGTCAGGAACTGTAATGCCTTCGCCACAAACCAGCAGAAGTTATGTTTCCACAACTTCGGTTGTTGGTCCAAATGCTAGTGCTAGTGCTAGTGGTGGTGGTGGTGGTGGTGGTGCTGGCGGTGGTAGTGCCAGCGGTAGAACCACATCAGCTTCTGGACGTGCCAGCACCAGCGGCGTGCACACAATAAGTGGCAGCAATAACACGCTAAATGACATCATCTCGGACTATCATAGTCAGGAGCTGGGCAGCAGTGACTATCATTATACAGCCTCGACATCCTCACCAGCCAAGAATCTCTCCAGCAATGGTAGCTTTACAGTGGGCAACGGTAGCACAGTTAAGCTATTGCCCAAGGTGGAGGACGAAAAAAATCAACAGGTATGTAAAATTTATTCAAATAAATACTTAAAAAATAGTCAGTGCGATAAAGTTGGTTTTTTGATTGGACACATGATACCATCACCTAGTTCTGATAGAAGTCATTAAAATATTGTTTCAGTTTTTTGTATGAGATCAGAAACATTTTTTAATTGCATTCTATTACACATTTTAAAATTTTCTTAAGAATCTTTTTAAAAGCAGCAATTTTTATTATAAATAATATCGGCTGGTTAAAAAAAAATATTAAAAAAAAGTGGTGCTTGGAGACCGCGCTAATATAATTCGAAATAAAATTTTTATATTTTTATATTTTTTACTAACGTTTATTTTACATAATTTTTTAAAATAATGTAAATAAACAATTAAATCAAAAAGTTTAATATAAGGTTTTTCGAAAAAAAGATTTATTTATTAAAAATGAAGATTTAAAATTCTTATGAGAGATGAAAGTAGGCAGTTACCGTTGCCAGCGATGTTTGTTTCATGACGCAACAAGGCGTTGAGCATTGAACATCCATCATGTCTCTCGTATGTGACTTGAATTGATTGAAAAGTTGGACTGAAAAGTGGACTTACTTAAGAGTATTAAAAAAAATTGTATGGTCCACCCTAGTCTTAAGACACTTGTTGAAATTCTTACATCAGGTTCGAAATAAGCGACCCCTTAATACTGACAGCTCATTAATATTGAGCAAAAAAAAAAACACATTTTTAGAGTCACCCTAATGTAAATTTTTTTAAAATTCTAACCTAAGATTCGTAATCACCGATCAACGCAACTACAAAGAGTATAAAACAAAAAAATACTTCATTAGGGTCCATCCTAGTGTCAAAAAACTTTTTTGAAATTCTAACATCAGATTCGAAATTAGCGACCCCTTAATACTGCCAGCACACACAAAAAGCATAAAAACTGTTTTAGGGTCCACTCTAGTGCCAAAAAACTTTTTGAAATTCTAACGAAATCAGCAACGACCAGAGCATCTGCAAAGAGTATGAAAAAAAGCATATTTTTAGGGTTCACCCTAGTGTCAAAATTTTTTTAATTCTAACATAAGATTTGAAATCAGCGACCCCTTAATACTGCTAACACATACACAAAGAATATAAAGCAAAAAAACACATTTTCAGGTCCATCCTAGAATCAAAAATTCTTTAAATTCTAACATCAGATTTGAGACCAGAGACTAGCGAGAATAAAAAGCCAACAAATACATTTTTAGGGTCCACCCTATTGTCAAAAAGCTTTTTGATATTTTTACATCGGGTATGAAATCAGCGACTCCTTAATACTGCCAGCACGCACACATATATAAAGAGTATAAAATAATGAAACACATTTTTAGGGTCACCATAGTGTACACTTCTGATCAGCGCAACTACAAAGAGTATACAACAAAGAAACAATATGTGGGTTTACATTATGTTATAAACACTATTGGGGCTACGGGCGTGCGACGTCTAAGTTCCACTGGAGTGTAGAACTATTGCTGGCGTGTGGAATACAATCTTTGGCTGTGTTCAGACGACAATAAAATGATTAAGCTAATGCCTTCTTTTGTTCTTTTTTACCCTATTTGACTAATTGATTCAGTTGTTAAGCATCACCAAAATTTTGATTATGTTTGAAGTTAATTTTCGCTCTCGCATACTTCATTTTTTTAGTTGAAAAAACAAACCACAAATTTGGATTAATTCAATCATTTGATTCTCGTCTAAACACAGCCTTTTTTATTGTTCGGCTACAGCGTGTTCTGACGCCGCACGACAAGCTCGGCGTGTGATGTGGATTGTGTTTATAACCTATGAAATACATTGTTCTATATTGACAGGCTACACGCCGCCGGCCTGCAGCCCCAATTGTGTTTATAACATTAGTGTCAAAAAATGAACTATGCGAGAGCGAAAATTAAGTTCAAACATAGTTAAAATTTTGATGACGCTCAAGACCTGAATCAATCAGTCAAATAGAGTAAAAAAGAACAAAAAATGGATTAGCTTAATTATTTGATTGTCGTCTGAACATAGCCAAAGATTGTATTCCACACGCCAGCAATAGTTCTACACGCCAGTGGAACTTGCACGTCGCACGCCCTGAGCCCCAATTGTATTTATAACATAAGCGACCCCTTAATACTGACAGCACATATACTAAGAGCATAAAACAAAAATTTTCAGGGTACACCCTTTTGCTATTTTTTTTTATCTTCTATATATATAAAATGGAATGTGTGTTTGTTTATTTGTTTGTTTGTACCTTATAGGAGACCAAGCCTCTGGACCGATCTTCCTGAAATTTTCACAGCATTTAACTGGGACTCTGGCATGATTAATAGGGTACTTTTTTCGACCACGCCCACTTTTACGCTCACTTTTACGCCTACTTTTTTAAAATTATGTAATTGCTCCCATATAGTTTTTAACAGATTTACTTCAAATTGTATACACATTATACTCCAGGTGAGGTAGAAATAAACATTTCTTACGCCACGCCCCCTTTACGCCAAATTTAAGTTTTAAACTTTTTGTTCTCTGTACAAATTTGTTCCTTCAAACGGATTATTTTTTATTTGGTAGTATATTGCTTTTAATACTGTTAACTTCGCCATATTACTATGAACCACGCCCACTTCACCGCCCCCTTTTTTAATTCAGATACTTACTTATACCATTAACAATGTTTGCTATACAAAATACTTTTTTACCTAAAGTTTTATATACTTTTTATCTACAGGTATGGTAGCCATAGATTTTTTTATTCCCAAATCCACCTTTTTCGCCCATTTTACTTTAATTATAATTAATCTGCTTTCAATCTATATATATAGAAATGAATGTCTGTCTGTCTGTTTGTTTGTTTGTGCTTTATAGGAGGCCAAACCCTTGGACCGATCTTCCTGAAACTTTCACAGCATATTACTATGACTCTGGAAAGAATAATAGAATATATGAAGTTTTTATTGGACAAAGGGGCGTGGCACCGCCCATATAACCCACAAATTTAAATCGCCATATTTTGGGCATTTTTTGACCTACGTCGATTATATTTGGTACACATGATATTGGCATAGTTAGGAATACGTACCAGGAGAAAAGTGGGTGGGACCACGCCCCTTTTTAGGAAAATGAAAAATCGTAATATAGTCTTAACTACCGGACCGATCGTCATTAAATTTTCACAATAGGATATTCTTACGAAATAATAAATTCTTGACTATATAAAGTTGTGAGTGAACAAAGGGGCATGGCCTCGCCCATATAACCCAAAATTTAAAATCCTCATATCTTGGGCATTTTTTGACCAACGGCGGCAGTATTTGCTATATATGGTATTGGCATGAATAGAAATACGTACCAAAAGAAAAGTGGACGGAGCACGCCCCTTTGTTTGCGATATATTGGAGGCTGGACCTGTTAACCGATCTTAAATTTTCACAGCGTGCAGCTTTGACTCAGGAATACTTATTACATGATAATATTTTTCGACCATGCATACTTGTACACCTCCTTTTTTACTACGTTTATTAACGGCTTAACCTCAAATTTAAAATACATATTAATTAAAATAGTGGGGTAGCCCCATTCTCTTTCTCCCACAACTGTCTCCAAAACAGCTGATTTTGTAATATGTGTTAGTTAAAATAGAGAGTGGGGCAACCCCATTCTCATTCTCCCACAACTGACTGCGAAACAGCTGATTGTGTTATTGCTGCTTTTTGATTGGTCTAAAAATAAAAAGGGGGAGCATGAAGCAAATTACATGCGGTTCAGTGCTGAATTCCAATTGGCTTACAACAAAAAAAGGGGAGAAGCATTGCAATAATTAAATTAAAATTAAATAAATAAATTTTCGTAAATATATAAATACTTTTAATTTTATTTTATAACGAGGGGGGTAGCGAAGCACACCGAGTTCAGCTAGTTTTAATATAAGGTTCAACAAAATCAACGATCCCTTATATTGCTTGCACATATACAAAGATAATAAAAGAAACAAAAAAAACACATTTTTTTGGTCCACCCTAGTGTAAAACTAGTTTTTTTTAAATTCTAACATAATATTCGAACTCATCGATCAGCGCATCTACAAAGAGTATAAAAAAACCACATATTTAGGATCTACCTTAGTTTATTCGAGTTTAGCGAACCCTTAATATTGCTTTAATATTGCCCTAATATTGCCTTAATAAGGGCCCTCCTTAGTATCAAAAATTTTTTGAAAATTCTAACACCAGATTACACTGTATTACGCACATTTGCGGCGAGTCAGAAACAGAGACACAGAGAGAGCGAGAGAGACAGAAAGAAGGAGAGAGAGAAAGAGAGAGCAATATACTCACAAAAAGAGCCCGACAATTCTTAATGGGCGCATTCAGCCGTGACAACTGTTGTGAACTGTTATGGTTCACGATACCTTAATGAGCAATTTTTTCTCTGAATGTGATGTTATTCTAAGTTATTTGATTTAATTATTAAATTATGTTAAAAATTTAATCCTTAATGAGCAATTTTTTCTCTGAATGTGTTGTTACTCTAAGAGCCATTTTTTCAGTACGAGTTTAAACTTTACTCAAATGAAACTAAGCTTAACTCACCAAAATTGGAAGTTTAAACTCGGTTTAACTAGATATTTTAGCATTCGTTGAAGTTGAAATTGACTTAAATGATCATATAATGTGCTCCTTTTTTGAGTTTAAACGTCTAATTTTGGTGAGTTAAGCTCGGTTTAATTTGACTAGACTTTAAACTCGTACTGAAAAATTGGCCCTAATAGTCAGAAAATTTGTAAATTATTTAATTTAATTATTACATTATGTAAATAATTTCATTGCAAAGGTTTGACACTCAAACTTGCTGCATTATTTCTGTGTTAATTAATATAATAGCGCAACATTTACCGTTGAATTTAAATAATGTTTGCTTGTGATAGTTTCTTCGCACTGTTTTACTAACAGCTGTTTTTGACAAGAGCTGTTTTCCTTGTAGGATAGGAATAAGCAACTGACAATGCTACTTGGAAATTATTATACCATGGTTTGTAGTCTGCTCGATACTCGCACGCATACACGCACAGCAATCTCACTGTTACGTGACGATCTCTACCAAATCACACCACCCGCAAGCCGCGGAAAGGAACTTCGTTCCAAAAATAGTCCAATTGAACTCTAACAACAAGACCTCTTAATAGTCAAAATTGAAAACTTGTACAGTAATGACAAAGTACATTTTTGTTTTTCAAGAAACTCTGTAGACAACAAATTAACAATCATCTTCTGCATACATTAATAAAACTGACATGATACTTTTGAAGACTTTATTTTATTTTGTTTGCTAAATTTTTAAACAAGATTTATTATCTTAGAAATCAACTTCATTAAAATTAATAATCAGATCAACTTCAATAGCTTAACAGAATAACAAGCAAATATTTCATTCGTTAATATACCTAACTATTATCGCCTATTTCCTGTGGTGAATAAGTTATTTCCAAATAACTACGTAGTAATAACTTAAAATTCTAAATGTCACATCTATATTGAATAGATAAAACACGTTATGGAAATAAAGTGACATTTAATGCAATTTAAAGCACGTTTCAATCCTGATCGTTAAAAAACGCCATTACTTCAAACCAATAAATTAACTAGAATAAACAATCACCAAAATGGGTACAGTAACACCATTCAACAAACACAATCATTACACACTTCCAGCAAGGGATTTTGGTAGAGAAAATAAAAACAAGTAAGGAACTATCTTCGACTGGGCCGAAGTTAAAATACCTCTACGGTCGAATTAGAGTATATATAAAGTATTAAGCAAACTGTTAAATATTTATTGGTCAAAGTATTTTCGTCAGAGTTTAACTGAAAATAATAATTTTTTTTGTTTAGATATAATAACAATTATGAAAATAATATTGTTATGAAAATTAATTTTAATAAAAAGAAATTTAAATTAACGTTATCTTAAAATAAACATAATTTTACTAGATTTCGAAGAAAAAATTTTTCATTTCAAACATTTCAAAAATTTTGAGCTCATTGCCCTAGGCATTTGCCTCATAATTTTTGTGGAATTGAAAGAGATTTTACCGTTTTGGTAAACTCACTTTGTATGGGAGGTAGACGCAATTTTTATTCGATTTTTAAAAATTTCATACGTGCAAAATTTGAAGTTGTTTGCTCTGTTTTTACGTATTAAGTAACTGTCCCAACTTATTTTAACAATTTTTAAGAATTTATTTTTTTTAACATATCATCGAAACACACGAAAAAGACATAAGAAAGTCGTAATTTTTCCTTTAATTGAAAAGTTTGTTCAACAGACGGACCTAATCTATCTATAGTTAACAAGAGTATAAACCAAATATTATTGTCTCATAGTTCGTTCATGGCTGGAGCTGGCTTAAAATTTTAAAAGCTTACCGAAATTTAAAAAATATGTTAAAAATAAGATGTCCTGATTTCTGTTTCTGACGTTCAACAGACAAATGAATTTATAACTAAAATAAAATTGGTTGCCAAATAGTAGCTTAACTGTGCTAAAAAAGAAAACCGAAACTAAAAATATTTAGTTTTGCCTACATGACAGTTTCAAAATAAAAATGTTTTAATTTTAAGCATTTGCACAGAGAATTAAAAGTTCCAACATCGAGCCTTTACATCTCAGAATGTATCAAAGATATATAAAAAACTTTACCGATATTGAAAAGCTCATACAATTTTAATTTAGAATCGTAAAAAAATATTAAGATTGCATACTTTGCTTATGATAGTTTTATAACATAAAAAATAACAATAACATTTTAAAATTATATAACAAAACTAAATACATATATTTAAAAACATCGAAGATATTTGCATCGATAGTCAAAACATTGAAATGCAAGTCTTTTTTCCCATTCATGGATAACGATGTCTTATGAAAAAGTCGTTGTACTAAAAATGCTGAACATATGTGAGTGCGTTTTGTGTCAAAATATCAGAAAGTTATTCAAATTAAATTGAAAAAATTCCGATGGTAAAAGTATTTTAATAACAAAATTCACGTTAGTCAAAAAGTAGCGAAAGAGGCATAGTCAAAACTAACTGCATTATTCTGTATTACGAAACAGCACACCAAGGATAAGAAAGACACGAGAAGCAATACAAAATTATATGAAAAAAAGTATGTCTATATTTAATCTAGGATGCACACAATACGTGTACTAAAATTTTGTGAAATCCAACCATCCGTTAAGAGTTGTATTAAGGTCAAACAAACAAACAAACAAACTAACAAATACAAAAAGACTTTTATTAATATAACATAGTCAGTCGATGGCATGAAGAAATAGATGTTTAGCAATAACTTATGATTGGAATAAGATATTGGGGTAATTTCTACATAAATTCCATAAATTCCATAAATCCATAAATTCCATAAATCTACATAAATTTCTGAGACTTGACTACTTATATTGGGAAAAAAATATGTTAAGCAACATTTTAGAAAAATGAACTGTAAATTATATAAAACCCTTGTTTTTTTGATAACAAATAGTGCTTAACAAGTGTTGCAAACTTTTTTGAAAAGAAGATAAAAAATATGGCCATTTCCACCAAAAGGTCTACCACGACTGAAAAATTAAATGTTGCTGAAAATTTTTTTAAACCTCCATAAAAGAGAAAAGAATGTTTAATTTTATATTGTAAGAGTACTGAGAGCTGATATCAACTAGAATTTTAAAAAAATGACAACAAAAATGATGAATAGCAACAAAAGTTGAAAAATTTTAACGAAGTTGGAATTTTATAAGTAGAATAAATACTCGTTAAATACAAAGTTTAATTCAATCTTTTTAGTTTTTGATTTATACGGTCCTGAATAACACTTTATATGTTTTTCTAGTTTAATTAAATAATTAAAGCTGTAAAACAATTTTCACTTCTGTCAAGGGTGATATCTGTATCGTAACGTATGTTTCGTAACGCATCATATTATGGTTTGTATAAAAATAATTAAAAAAGATTTTTCAACGAAACAATTCTGAATATATAGCAACATTATTCCAGATCATATTAAAATAACTTTGATAAAAAACCCCGTGCACACTTCGCAGATCTAGCGCAGCAAAATTCGTTTCAATTCTATGGTGAACTTCGGCATACTCGTCGAACTCCAATGAATATCGAAATAATAAAAAGCAACTAGAACAAACGGCAACCCTGGAAGAGTTAAAGGCTTGATCTAAAAACAGCTACTGCTTTAATGTCATATGATTAAATGGCCGATGAGAACGTTAAAGTTCAGACGAATTTATTCGAACAAGGGTCAAATCATATATGACTTTAACAATGGGTTGATCACAACTGAATTACTCAAAACTACTGAGGAGAAAATGTAGCGGTTTTCGAAACAGGCTGTCTAGTCTGCTGTGTGATTGACTCTATGCAGAGTTTTTGTTGTTTTGCTTGCCATCTTGAAACTTGACCTAAAAAGCTCACAATTAAATACATGCAAAAACCACTTCTATTTTTTGTATCTTAACGCATCCTTTTTTGTTTGCTTTTTTTTTTTGAAATACTTTCGATCGCTTCCGCCTTTAACACTTATTCCCCCTTTTGGCACATATTCGGCGAGTCACATTCATACCTCATGGGTCTGGCCAGACCCACATACATTTTTAAGCATTAACATGTAAATATTGAGTTTTTGGTGATGAATTGAGACTTATTTATATATGATGTAGATATATATTTTCAATTTTTTTGTTCTCGGTGGTTTTTGCATGTGTGGAATTACCTGCGCAGGCAAAAATATTGAAGGTAAACTTTTAGAATGCAACTTTTCTTCTTTTCGAATGTATTAGTACCGCTAATGTCAGTCACTACTTCTGGTGTAATCTGAAGTGAAACAAAAAACGAAAACGAGTCAAATATGATGAAGTCAAGTCAAAATGAAAACTAACGGTAAATGTAATTATAATCAAAATTCATTGCTTACATCCATTTGTCTTCTGAAAAAGGATTCAAAGGCCAAACGAGCATTGAATTGTTTGTTGATGTGAGAATTGTACATTCGCTGTTCGATGTGTGGGAGAGCCAATGTGTTCGATAGCATGCATAGGATATTTCGTCTTGCATCAGATCCTTTGGTGCCATCGACTTCTTTGTAAATGCAAAATGCAGCCAATGCCAATGCAGAAAAAAAGCAGAAGTCCATCGTTTTGTTGATCGTTTTGAAGTAAAATGTGTAACTATTTGATCCATGCAATCCACACCCGCTTAATTTGCATTGTAAAACAATATTGCTTCGGGTTTCATTGCTTCGCCTTGACAATCATTTGTATAATGTATAAAACTAACAAAAAACCCCTGAACACATTCTATGTGAATGTCCGGCAATCCACAGCCT
Organism: Dichetophora obliterata; assembly: GCA_963920525.1. Lineage (NCBI taxonomy): Eukaryota > Metazoa > Arthropoda > Insecta > Diptera > Sciomyzidae > Dichetophora > Dichetophora obliterata. The sequence continues at coordinate 166,827,032 of OY986438.1, forward strand.
AAGACGCCTCCATTTTGGAGGGGAAGTAGTGCCCCCGTCAACAATTTGGAACACCAAGCCAGAGACAGTGCTAAAATATATAAAAAGCCTAAATCTGGAGTGTTAATTAAGGGCATGCACAATAGATGCTATGGGTCGCGGTGTACATGGGTCCACTATTAACTTACTAACTAACAACGTGTTTTCCGTTCAACTCTTACTTGTCAGCTATAACGAATAGAAAAAAGCTTTTTATTGTAATTGTAATAGAATAGAGACTGACATTTTGTTTGCTCTGCTTGTCTCTTGAGCTTGAAAAATATGTAGAGAAACGCTTTCAAGTAACTTCAAGTTACTTGAAATGAGTACGAAAACAGACCTTATAGTAAGAATACACATAAATACACAAATTTAAAGAGAATAAATGGCAGTTGGAATGGAAAATTTCCAAAAGAAAGATCAAAAGCAAAACAACTTAATCAAATTGCATTACTTTTCATACAAAATATATGTGGGTCTACGCAGACCCATGTGGTACGAATACAATGTGTACACCATAAAATTCTTTTAATTATCCTTGCATAGATATAGCCAATAAAATTTTGGGAAGCTACATGACATTTCAAGTCGCTAGCTATATTAAAAATATACTTAAATTAAAATTTCTTTTCGAAAAAGTTCTGGCCATACCCATGTGCCAAACAGAGGGTTTATATAGTTCTACTAGAGTGCTATCCAAAAATCAAAACAGAACAAAAAAGTTTAAAATTTTCTTTGTTTTTTGTAATTTTTGCGTGTGCGACCATGGAAATGCCCATATACACTGACAATACGGTATGGTTTAAACTATTTGTATTTAGTCCTTTGATTGGACTTTTGAGCAAAAAAGTTTAAGCTAAATACATTTAAAAAGAGCGGACATATTTGCACCGAAAGTCAAAATATTAATTTTCAAGTCGATTTTTTCTCAGTTTTTGGTAACGATGTCATATGAAAAAGTCATTGTACTAAAAATTTCTTTAGTTTTCTGAAGGTTTTACTTCTACCGTGCGTGGGGGCCATACACTTACTTTTTTTAAGTTTGTTCTTTGTTTTGCCCTTTCAGCCCCTGCTTTTGGATTAAGTTAAATTAATTATTTTTGTATCGGTTGAAATGATCATCAGATAAAATTGTTTTTAAATAGTATACTTTAAAGTTCAATTCAATGATTTTCAATTCAGGAAGTTTCTATTTTACATGTTACACAAAAAAGATTTGCTTATTAATCCCGGGACTCACTTAAAATAACCCCGATTTTTTGGGACTTAAAATAGTTCGGGATGTCGGAGTCTAACAAGTACGTCTTAGAAAAATATTATCCGAAGACACTTGTTTTCCAATTTTACAAAAAAAATTTTTATATAATTTTGACTACTTTTAAAACATTTATTCGAAAGAGTAAAAAATTATGCATTAAAAGTGTGCTTGAGGGTTAAACTATTCTATAAAGAAATTTACGAAAGGTCCGAAAATACAATAACTTTGTCAAAGGAAGTTTATACATTAGAAGTTGTCATACTTCTTATGCTAGTAAGTAAAATATTTTGAGCGAAATACAATCTTTTTCGGCCTTTGCTGGAACTGTCACTGTGCTTTTCTTTGTTCTATGCATTCATTTTCTTGCTCTTTTTTTATCCATTCTGATAGTTCGCGCATAACTTTTTCTATGTCTGCTCTTTCAGAATTCTTTGACCAAAGTCTGTAATTTTGTAAAAGGTTCAAAATTGTCGTACAGTGTAACCGACGAGAGCAACCATACTATATGCATACATATATAAATAAATATGTTTTGTTTTCCATCATGAATATTTATGCAAGAACAAGGCGTCAAAAAGTTCAAATTAATTAAGACTACTACCCATTAATTAATGCAAAGTGTGATCGTGCGTTAGCAGTAAGCAATTAGGTCAATTCATTTATAAAGTCATCTAGCAGACGAGAAATGGTAAACTGTTTAATATCCTATTTTTTAATTTATTAATATTAATTTCAGTTAAAAAGCAGAATTTGGAGCAGAATGAATTTGTTAAATCAAAATAATGTGATTAACAGAAATAATTATTTTTTGATATTTTTAAATATTAAATTTAAATCGTCAAAAAATCATTTGTATCACCCTGTTATTCCCCTCAAGTTATGCATCGATATTTCTGCCGTTTAGTCGTTTTTAGTTTACACACTTATAAAAAATCATAGCATACACTTAGGTGCTTGCTTCATACTCATCGCGAGAAGGCACAACAATTAAATAGCTTGGAAACGAATAATTTTTTTATTTTAACAATTATGAATCTCAGATCTTTACGAACTATGTACTTGAACCAAAATAAAGAATATTTTTAAACATTTTCAGCCTGTCGAATATGAATTTGTATGCATTTGTTGCACATCATTGAAGCTTGCGGCGCTACTCTCGTAGACGTGCTGTTTGGCCTCTGCTAAAATCTGCTTGTCTCTCACGCCTCCTAAAAATGTTTATATTACGTATTTCAAAATATTTCTTTATAAATTCATTCATATTATAATTCAGTATATTTCAGTTTGAAGCAACTTTTCGATCGATTTAAGCGCGCTATCTTACAAATAAGTTAGCACATCATTGAACGAGTTCGCTGCTTAAGTCTTTTGTTTCGTGCAAACAGAAAAGCATGCATTCATTGTTTCACCGCAGATTATATATCTCAAACAGAAGCAGCTAACGCCAACAAAACTAAAAAAAACACACTTTACATATTAGCCAATGTTACGGCTATTGATCATCAATTATAATAATAATGATAATAATAATGAATAACATTAAAATACACAGCATTAAGCTGCCAGGGCACTCGATGGTACGCGCATCAAACTGAAATAAAAAATGGTTTTAAAGGAAAAAATAGTGCAAAACTATCGCATTTTCTTATGCCCAACTAAAGTAAAATATGCCTCAATAGATGTTGTTGTTTGTTGTTTTTGTTGTGTTGCCACTTGAGTGATTTCCTACACTGTTTGTACTTAGCTATTTATATGATATTTTTTAACCATCAAGACATGGCTTAAAGTGATAAATTGTTGGCAAAAAAGTTAATAACAACATAGAAAATGTTTAATATTTGTAATTTTAAAGTGTTAAATAAATCATTGCCTATATTTTACAATGACATTACTTCATCGCGTTAATGTAATTGCATTAGATGGTAGATAAATACCAACTGACACAACGACTGCAATGACAACAATTTGCTGATAATATAAACAAATTTAGCGAAAGAAGAAACTGTTTAATTTTATCACTAACATATTTATGACGTCATTAATAACGTTACTAATATGCTGCTGACTTGTTTCTGTCTTTGTTTACTCTCTTTTTACACAATAGTTGCTCAGACCGAGTAGTTGTTGCTTTTGTCAACAATGAAGTAATGTCTGTGAATTGATTGTACGATTTGGGCCAGTGCACGCATGCGCAATGCTCACCACGCAGTATGAATTATTATAAGCATGATAAACGTTAAGTTAAGATTGGGTTAGTGCATGCTTTAGAAAGTGGTTAAGTTAAATATAGGTAATTAAGTAATTGTATGAATAGTATTATTGAAAAAAAAAATCAAAAAATTATGAGGTGGTAATTTTTGTATGATTATACGTCTTAGGAAAAAATACAAAACAAAAATCAGCAGAAATATGTATTTATACAGATTGGATCTTTCATGATACATATCTTTATTGGATCGTTGGTTCAAGAAGTTAATAACACGTTTATCGCATACGTCTTATAATTAGCTAAAGTAATTAATTGTCTAAAAGTGGTTTTTCCATGTGGAAAACCTTCTAATTGGATACACATATAACCAATTATCAGAACAGAACTTATTTTAATGTGAGCGAATTAAGAGCAATGATCGAATTTTTGCAACGATACATGCTTTGTGTAAAAAATTATCATAATCGATATTAATTCTATTCCCTTCAAAGTAATCTACATTGCATGCAAAACACATACTCTAACCTTCCTTTAATCCTTAAGACACGTTTCATAGGTTAATTTTGGAATCGCCTTCAGTTCATTGTGAAAATTCTCCTTTATCGGATAAAGTCACAAGAAGCCATGTCAAAAGAATACGGAGCTTGCGGAACGTCATGAACATTATATTTGATCATGTGATAACTTCACTACACTTTATTGAAATGCAATGAATAACTTTCTTAGTTTTAAAAGAGATGAGTAACGAATAGATGTAATATATAACAAGAAGCTATGAACGAGTAAACGGGTTTGTGCTAATCGTATGTTAATGTTATGCCATATAACATGAACGTACTACAGATCAAATATTCGCGCACAGGAAGATTTGAAGTTCGACATACAATATTCGCAGAACACAACAAACACTGACTTACAATGCTATCATGCAATATCTCCCGACAGATGGCGCTCAGATAGATATTTTATAAAACCAGATGACAAATGTACACGGTTAGAAATCTTGGAATAAATTTTAATACTTTGGGGCTTACATATATGACCACACCAAAATTGTATTAAAATTAATTCCTGGCCAAATATTAAACTTCAGTTTAAATAAAAAAAAATATTGAAATTTAATGCTAAGTTTGTATTAATTTTTAATACTGATTTTGTATTAACAATAAGGTATAATACCAAATATAGTATCAAATTGATTCCAAAGGGTATAAAATATCGTTGTAATATTTTAAATGTAATAACATTTAAGACAAAATTATATTGAAATATAATTCAACATGCCTTAAAAATTAAACAGAATATTACAATAGCATCGAATTAATTCCAAAGGTATAAAATATCGTTGTAATATTTGAACTGTATTAAAATGTAAAACAAAATATATTACAAAAATGTTGTAATCAATTGAGGAGTATTAAATTTAATACTTTTTGAATTAAAAATCATTGTAATACTTTGCTTGTATTAAAATATACTTAAAGATTTCTAACCGTGTAGCAACCTGGAAAAAATATGATAACAATATTTCAAGAGTTGTTCGTTTAAATGGAAATTTCCGGGTAATTTTTGGTACATGAGTTTGATATATGACTTTTTTGTGTTTAGGAAAAACTTTATAACTTAACTAGCTTGACTTTTTATATATATATATATAAAAACGAGATTTAGGAAAAAAAATTTCGTCAAAAAAATCAAAGAAGACAAAAACAGTTTTACAATATTAGCGCTTGAATTTTAAATTTTTAGCAGTTTTGAAACTTTATGGTAAAAAAGAAAAATTCAAAGAATAGATCAAAACTAATTATAATTTTGGACATAAAGATAGACAGACAGACAATATATTTAAAAATTACATTTTTGGAATCTACATCCTTTAAAATGTTCAGTGCAAAAATAATTTTAAAAAAAATTATCAATGTACAGATTTTTTTTACAGTTTTGTTATATGTATAGATAAGCTAGCTGATGAGGTGAGATTTTGACATAGATTTGTATTTTTAACTTTTGATCGAAAAGAGATATTGCAATAATTTTTTTACTCTTAAGGGCAAAGCATTTTTAAAAATTATAAAAATAACATTTAAAAATATTTAATTTCGTCAAAAAAATTAAAAGGGGCCCTTAAATTAAATTAAATACCCTTGTATTTTTATTAAAAAAATAGAAAAACCAATTTTGCGTCAAACTGCAATAGTTGCTGCATAAAAGCCATAAGTCATATGAAATAGTATAAAAATTGTAATTTTCGGTTTTTATTATTTTTACAACAAAAACAACCTTTGCACCATTTTTTTAAAAAGACATTTTTTGGACTTTTTTTAAAAAAAATATTAAAAATATAAATCCTTCGCTAACGGAACTATTGCAGTAAATCTTTGCAAGTAATTTAATTAATCATTTAGGCAAAAGAAGATGGAATGAAATACATTAAAACACAAAGAAGTAATAGCGTCGAAAGTGAAAACTTTGAATTTGGAATAGTTTTTTTGGCTGCAGATAATGATGATATATGCAAAAATTCATTGTACTAAGATTTTCTTTTATTTTCAGGATATGAGAATGTTATTGGTGTCAAACAAAAGGACATTTTTTACTTTATTATCCTTAAGACACTTGAAAAAGTTAGTATACATTAACATATATTAGAAAAAAATGCATATTGTAGGGTACTCATTTGAGATAAATGAAAAATGTTCAGGTAATGCTTGTAGCCCCTTTTAATTACCAAAAACTCTTTCACAGGTTATTCATACCTATCTCTAATTTTTAACACACTTTTTAGTGTTTTTAATTTTCATTATTTTACAAAAGAACCGTTATTTTGAAGAAAATTTGAAGAAAATCCATCCAGTAGTTTTTACGTGATGCGCGTTCAGAGATACAGATAATTTTTTAAAAAATTATATTTTTGGAATCCACATCCTTCAAAATGTTCAGTGAATAAGAATTCCGAAAAAATATTCAATATTCAGATTTTTTTTACAGTTTTATTATATGTATAGATTTTGACAAAATTGCTAGCTGTTTAGAGAAGTGCGTACCTTTAATCTCATATTTTTCACAAAAATTTTTAAAAAAATAAGTTCCTGGTGGTGTCAATACAAAGATTTCCGACGA